>VIAB01000802.1:31797-55736 GCA_009801035.1 Oophaga pumilio | reverse complement strand
TCCTTCAGTAGTGGTGGCAGACCATACAGATTGCACAGCCCATAGGGCGGCAACTATATGCTTACAGAAACTTAATTTAGATTATGAAAACTGTATTCATACATGTGCATGTTTATATATGTATTATATTTAGATACATTATTAATTATAGAATGTATTTTTGTAAAGGTTGGAAGCAAAATGATTTACAGTATTTTCACAAAACATTTTCCCAAGTGAACAAATGGTCTTAATGAATGGGACTTCTTTTCCTCGTCAACTTGTCAACAAAAATCCCATATTGACCTCATTTGCTTTTCCTGTGGAAATACAAGTCAAGTGAACTGTGGTTTATATTTTCATAATGAAACAGAACTGTTAAGTGAAATTTGCTGGAGGATACTGTCTAATAATGCAATTTAATTTTAAGGTTCAGAGGGTAAAGTTGTAGCTGTAATGCTTGCTAACGGTGACAGACTGACTATGATAAGAATCATATGGAGCTACTGGGATGCCTCTGTGCATGTGCTGGGAACTTGTTCCAAACCTCTTATAAAGTTAAAGGAACACTAAAGCCAATTTCCCAGCGGTGCTGTAGTACCGACCATGTTGTAGATGCATTAGCCACACTGCAAGAATGGTTCAATGTATGATCATATTAACTATCAACCTGCAATAAATGTTTCATGAATTTTTCACCATGTAATTGCAATAATGACAGCTCTTTTATGTGACCTTGTGAAGACTTATTAGAGAAGGGCAAATCAGTTTGATGCAAATTTAATGTGCCTCTTTTTTTTTCAAAATAAAGTAAACTCTACTGAAGTTGAATTTTTTTTTGTGATTCACTTTGTATGAATTCAGCAAAATGTTGCTACCAGAGCCCACTGCCTAATACTGCCTTTGGCATTAGTTAAAGGGAATCTGTCACCCCATTTTTGGCCTATGAGATAGGGCCACCGCCATCAGGGACTTATCTACAGCATTCTGTAATGCTGTAGATAAGCCCCCGATGTCACCTGAAAGTGAAGAAAAACTAGTTATATTATACTCACCCAGGGGCGTTCCGCCGTCCGGTGGAGTCCGATGGGCATCGCGGTCTGGTCCGGGGCCTCCCATCTTATAGCAAAGCCGGCCTCTTCTTTCCGTCCCGAAGAGGCCAGCTTCGCTACAAGAAGCGAGGCCTGGACCGGACCGCGACGCCCATCGGACCCGACCGGACGGCAGAACGCCCCTGGGTGAGTATAATATAACTCGTTTTTCTTCACTTACAGGTGACATCGGGGGCTTATCTACAGCATTACAGAATGCTGTAGATAAGCCCCTGATGGCTGTGGCCTTATCTCATAGGGCAAAAATGGGGTGACAGATTCCCTTTAATCTAGTCACAACATAATGATGCATGTTGTGTGAGGTGCTGCCTAGGACATAATATCAGAGACCTACTCCATGCCGGAAGCCCCAGTTCTGAGTAAAGATGCCAGAAGACTTTCACTTGATCTTCATTGCCAAAGTCAAGCAAACTATGGAATGAAAATTTTTTGGCAGATTTTGTTGATTGTCATTTTAGTCCTAAAGCCTGAGGCTTCACTACTGAGAGATCCAATGACTTCATGCTCCCTCCTTCTTTCTACCAGTATTGTCAGTGTCAGTTGTGTTAATTCAAATAATCAGATACATCAAAACAGATACCATATGTCCTTTCTTCCATTTCCTCTTGGGTCATCATAGCCAGAGATGAGTGGAGCAAGATGAGGAGCTTTGCAAAAGAAAAATTATTTTTAAATATTAGGAGATATTGTGAGATGTCAGGGGAGGATTTTGCAGTGGCATTACTTGAAGCCTTGGGCCCCAATGAAAAAACCTCCAACAGAGTCCCAGACTATCACATGTAAAAATGTTACCCTAATACCCTATTATGGACTACCCTAGTCCTTAATAGGTTATTCCCATCATCAGAAGTGATTAACTATCCATAAAATAGGTGTTAACTTGCTGATCAATGGAGGCCCCAGCGCTTGGATAGTGCTGTTAGTGCTGTACTTGACTTTCTCTTTGGTCCCATAGAGAATGAATGGAGTGACGGTGTACATGTCCGGCAACAGCTCCATTTTGTATATCATTGGGGGTCCCAGACGTAAAACCACCAATGATCAGCAAACAATCATCTATCTGATAGATAGGTTAAAACATATAAATTTGCTTGGAATATTAATAAATAGGGATGGGCGGACTCATGGAAGTTCAGGTTCTGGTAAAGAACTGAAACGTTATTCCATAGTTCGGTTCGGGTACTAGAACTGTACCCGAATGTGAACCAGAACCTGAACCCCATTGAAAACAATGAGGAACCAAACTATTGAGCTAGAAAAATTCTCTCTGTCTCTTTCTCTCTCTGCAACATACTTCCCTTGAAACTCCGAACATTGAAAGGGTCCATGTTCAGCGTTTAGCACCAGACACTAACTGACCAGTACGAACCCCAAACTTTAAAGTTCAGGTTCACTCATCTCTGTTAATGAACTTAGAGGTAAGGTAAGGGTGGGCACATCTCTATCTACATACTACATGACTTGAATGGTGTCAGGGGTATTTGTATATGTAAGGACACTGCTGATAGAAGAATTCAAGAGAAGAAATGTCAACGGAATCTCTATGTTGAAGAGATCACGTTAATGAATTACTTTATGTACAGATGACTGTAAAGTTTACTAGTGCTGCTAAATTCTTAAAAAACTCTCCTGTTTTTAACAGCAAAGAACTTGTACTTTAAAGGGGTTGTCTGGTCTTAGGCTACAAGTCTGCAGTCACCCTATGTATGCAAACACTGTCAGGATTCTCCGGTGACAGTAATAGGAGCAGGCGCTCATGTGACCACAAGTATGCAATTTGCATACTTCCACCCACTTTTCAACTAGACTACACTGGCATTGAGTGAGGCAAAGCATATCTAGTTGGTATGTGATCGCATGTTTGAAAATCGCCTACTTTCAGTCACACACACATGGCTTCTGCCACCGGCACATAAAGTGACTACAGACTTGTACCCTAAGGCCTGACAACCCCTATAAGCAATACATGAACAGATTGGGCTAAACAGATTGGACCTCAAAGCTAATACATTACATGTTACTTCTATATTCTTTAATTTTTTAAAAAAAATCTAAACTCTTTAGACCTTTATATGTCTGTAAGCCTGTACCGCATATTTCTATCTGATTACTTGATGGCGTTAAAACGTCAAAAACCTAATGTTTAAAACTATTAATGTATATGTTTGACGCAACAATGGAGTAAAGTTACATTGGGTATCTGGTTTCAGTATAGCACCTGTTGCAACTGAAGAACATTGGACTTAAACTAAGATAGGAGCCATGAAGGTGATATACATTGTTAACATTCCCATATAATTAGGGTATTGATAGTGGGTTTTTTATGTTAGGTTAAACATATACATTGTTTTTTTGACTAACTATGACCCTTCATGAAACAACCTCTACTACTTATCCATTACTATTTATAATAATGAATATGTAGAATTTGAAGACCAAACAGGTGGAATTTCATATGTATGCTATCTTGACATGTAAACTGTTGGGAGGTTGATCTAACTATCTGGAATTTCATCTTGAAGCATGTGTGGTCCAATTCTTTTGTGGGTTCCTGTACATTGTCTATAAATATTGTAGGTCTGTATTTAGTACATGTTGCAATCGTGCTGATGTTCTCCAGTTTGAATATGATTTGTTAAGTAAAGGGATCTCAGGGCACCACCAGTGATCATGGGAAGGTCACCCTAACCTACACAGAGGCTTTTTTGCGCTATATGAGCGTTTATAAATGTCCTGTCCTTACTGTAATCTGCTTCCTTTCTGTTTTTATAGTCTTGTCATTTTAAATTAGTTTCAAACATGTTACAACCATATTTGGAGTTGAATAGTGATATATGTACAGACCTGACCCAGAATATTTATTACATTGAGCGCTGACCTACAGATGCTGTGCTGTATTTCATAGAAATGTATTGTTCTCGTGAGGGAAGTGGGAGAAATTTCTTGTGGGCATTACATAAACCTGATATTGGAGAGGGTATTCCATAACTGTTAGGAAGTCACAAAGGGGATTTCTCTCATCCTAATTAAACTGTTGCTGTACTGACACAACCGTAAAAAGTTAAGTATTCTTTTAAAAAGAATAATACACCCTCCCAAACAAACTGCAGTGAACTTGGAAAAAGTCACAGGTCAAAATGTAAATGGTTTTAAAAAAAAACAATAATGTTCAAAAAGGAGAGCAGAACATACATTTACAAATGTTAGTGAATTCTGTATTTCTAAAATGTATAAGACAGTAATGAAGTAAGAATACACTATTTTATTTAAAAAATATATATATCCAAGCACTTTCATGAAAAAAACAAAGAGTATGTATAACACTGCTGTCCTCTTCTATAGGAGAGTAGCCCTTGGGCTACCTTAGGCCCAAGAAAACAGGCACAACTGCTGTCTCATTTCTTTTCAGTTAGATAATATGTATGGTGAAAAAAGAAACACATGTCTATCAAGTGCAATCAAAAGATGTTAGATGATACAGGTAAGGGACATAGGTAAAGGGAAGCAGTATGTGATATAGGGAAGGGACATAGGTAAAAGGAAGCAGTACGTGATACAGGTAAGGGACATAGGTAAAGGGAAGCAGTACATGATACAGGGAAGGGACATAGGTAAAGGGAAGCAGTACATGATCTGTTTAAGCTAAGGTCACACAACCCTATATTTTCTTATCCGAGAGAATCAAGCAAATTATCCAAATCACACCCAGATCAATGTCTGGTCACAGTTTGATCAGAGTGTGATTATAGTGTGATGTGATTCTCTTGGATGAGGAAAAGATGGAGAAAAAATGTCTCCATCTTCTCCATTGTTGTCATCTGAGTGCAGTCCAATGTTTTTCAAGCACTCATTGACTTGCATGGCCAAGTTTAATCCAAATATCGGATAAAACTCACTTTTTCTCCTCTGACTGGCTCTACCCGAGGAAAAATCGGACACGTACAGTGCCCCATAGCATTACATTGGTTCGAGTGCTATCCTAAGTTTTGTCAGATCGCACATGGTTATGTGCACAAGCCCTTAGACATGTTAATTTTTTTGTAAAAAACTCTTTTCATTTTGTTGTATATAATTAATTGATATAATTTTTTTATTACTGTTAGTCATTGCATGCACAGCAGATCAAGCAAGCAACAGAACACACAAGCACCGATGTGCTAATTTGTAGATGGTTGCCCTCAATCTAAGCAAAGGATGAACTTTCATTCTGTATACAGAGTATCATTGTGATAATAAGTTCTTTATAAGCAAGTATTACAATGTCTACAGCAAGGGATTAAATAGTACAACCCTATTTTACGTATATTTTATTGCGTGTTGCATTTTGTATCATGAAACTCATAAAAATGGTTAAGAAACAAAACTTAAATATTCATAGGAATTACCAAGCTTTACCACACAGGTCTTTAAAATGGGCTAGACTATTGTAAATTGGATGAATGAAATATGAAATATCTTATTACAATCCTCGCTTTTTTATGATAACTATAAAATATAGCACATTAATCTTTAAGTCTCCCAAATGAAGTAACATTGTATCATTCACTTGAGGAGGAACAATTAAACTGACCTAAAGAAAAACTAATAGGCTTCAGTGTTTGCAGCGATACTATTTCAGTCACCATAAAAGTAGGAGATTCACTGCTCCTTAGTGAACGATTAGCAGGAATTTGGCCGAGTGCCTACCACTGCCGGCAACCATCCCAATGTGTGCCTTCCTGATTATATTAAACATTTATTTGCCTTCTAAAGCTGCAAATCATCACATTACTTGTTTTATGGAATTACAAGGATAGGTAGATTAGAATTGGATTTTTTTACCGTATCATTTGGCTTCACTGCTGTTCTGTTCAAATATTTTATTACATACGTGTTTCAACATATTTCAGCAAGTAATTGTGTTTGGTGTGATGTAGTAAGGCCTAGAATCCCATCGTTATTGGATCCTTATTGTGACTGTCAAGCCCTTTGACTGTACAATAATTATGGACCCCCAAAGTATACGCTAACTACTGGTGGTGGTAAAAGAAAAATATGCACCTAGATTGATCAGGAAAATTACCAGTTATTGCTATTTGTTCTATTATTTTAGACAGGATTAATTTGAAGTACAGGTGTCAACATAGTGTTACACCTCTGGTTTCCCTAGGAAAAGGCGCAAAAAATGCCAAGAGCCAAATACGAATTAGGTCGCATAAGCCACTTTCTAACAGTTGAGGGGACCCAGATTCCCCAGAATAGAGTACTGCTAGATGACAGATATTCTTTAGGCTAGGGTCACACAACCATATATTTTCTCATCAGAGTTTGATCAGAGTGTGATCATAGTGTGCTCCAATTCACTCAAATGAGAAGATGGAGAGAAAAAGGTCTCCATCTTCTCCATTGTGTCAGTCCATAAAAATCAGACTACACTCAGATGTCATTCGAATGAAGTCCGATGATTTTTACGGACTTATTGACTTGCCTGGTTCAGTACTATCCGAATACTGGATCAAATTAGTGCATGCTTATTTTTTTTGATCGGCTCTGTCTGAGGAAAAAATCTGACATGTGCCTGGCCCCATTGACTAACTTTTGTCAGATTGCACTCTGATCGATAATACGGTCGTCTGCCCTTAAATGGGTATTCCCATCTCCAAGATCCTATACCAATATGTAGAAGGTGTAATAATAATATTAGCAAACACCTCCAATTAGAAATGTAATTAGTATAATACCTCCAATTAGTATAGTTCTAATGATAAGCTATGTCGCTTACCCGATGTAGGGCATGGCAGTAGCTTAGGTATCTATGGTTACGACCTCTCATAAACTAATTTAATTGTTAGTGGTCATAACCATGGATGGCCAAGTGACATAGTGAATCAGAAGAACTATACTACTTTTCTAACTTGAGGTATTTACTATTATTATTATTATTATTACACCTACTACGTATTATGATAGGATCTTGGAGTTGGGTATGATAAACATTGCAGTAGGTAGTCCCAGCTGAACTTAATTTGTGACTAACCAATGCCATAATTCCAAAGTCACATATATAATTGCATGCAAAGCATATGTGTAGCCCATTTGAATTACATAACTACAACTATATTTTTGAATGCTGTTGATAATTCTAGAAATATTGCTGAAAAGAATCTCTAAATGCATGTAATATTTAGCAGAGAGATCATTGTGTAAATTTCAGTAGTAGATGAAAAACATTTGTCAAGAAAACCACAACAATGTCAAATATTCAAATTGCTTTCTAGCCCTTTAAATCTATATTACTGAAGAACACCGATTCCAGCCATGTGTGCATGTTTTTAATTATGTAAAAGTCTCATCTAATTAAAACCTTATCATAATCCCATTTCCTTCTTCTTGTCTGGCCTTAAAAAAGGTTACCAGACATCTCCTTTAAAAGATTTTTTTTTTCATGAGTATTATGTATGATCAAACCGTTTTACTTAATTTTTGATGTAATGATTAAGCAGACGCAATTAGTGTCATCAAGAAGCTGCCAATTATAGAGGCCAGATGAAGCTTATGTGAAGCGAAGAAGCTTCTAACCTATTTATCCCTCCTTTCCTGGTCCATGTTCTACTGCTTTTATAATAATGGAATAAAGGAAAGTGTTTTTCAGACAGTCAATGCCCTCACAATCTTGCTTTTTTGCTATATGCTTTTTTCATGAAAGCTGGTGCACCATTGTGTCTCTTTTCAAACCCATTAATGCTAATCACAATCAGCACCTTTGGGATTAAGCCATGCCAATATCATTTGACTTTTTAGTTGGTATTGAGAAAAAAGGACTAGGATTAAGCACAAGCTAAAAAAGAAAAGAACTGGGTGGCAATGTCATGGTGGGAAACAGTACATGGCAGAAAAAAATGGTAACACCTAACCTGGTCAGTTACCTAGCACTAATACTGTATACAATGGGTGCAGAAAGTATTCAGACCCCCTTAAATTTTTCACTCTTTGTTTCATTGCATCCATTTGGTAAATTCAAAAAAGTTCATTTTTTTCTAATTAATGTACACTCTGCACCCCATCTTGACTGAAGAAAACAGAAATGTAGAATATTTTTCAAATTTATTACAAATGATAAACTGAAATATCACATGGTCATAAGTATTCAGACCCTTTGCTCAGTAATGAGTAGAAGCACCCTTTTGAGCTAGTACAGCCATGAGTCTTCTTGGGAATGATGCAACAAGTTTTTCACACTTGGATTTGGGGATCCTCTGCCATTCTTCCTTGCAGATTCTCTCCAGTTCCATCAGGTTAGATGGTGAAAGTTGGTAGACAGCCATTTTCAGGTCTCTCCAGAGATGCTCAATTGGGTTTAGGTCAGGACTCTGGCTGGGCCAGTCAAGAATGGTCACAGAGTTGTTCTGAAGCCACTCCTTTGTTATTTTAGCTGTGTGCTTAGGGTCATTGTCTTGTTGGAAGGTGAACCTTCGGCCAAGTCTGAGGTTCAGAGCACTCTGGAAGAGGTTTTCATCCAGGATATCTCTGTACTTGGCTGCATTCATGTTTCCTTCAATTGCAACCAGTCATCCTGTCCCTGCAGCAGAAAACACCCCCATAGCATGATGCTGCCACCACCATGTTTCACTGTTGGGATTGTATTGGGCAGGTGATGAGCAGTGCCTGTTTTTTTCTTCACATACCGCTTAGAATTATCACCAAAAAGTTCTATCTTCGTCTCATCAGACCAGAGAATCTTATATCTCATAGTCTGGGAGTCCTTCTTGTGTTTTTTAGCAAACTCTATGTGGGCTTTCATATGTCTTACACTGAGGAGAGGCTTCCATTGGGCCACTCTGCCATAAAGGCCCTACTGGTGGAGGGCTGCAGTGATAGTTGACTTTGTGGGACTTTCTCCCATCTCCCTACTGCATCTGTGGAGCTGAGCCACAGTGATCTTTGGGTTCTTCTTTACCTCTCTCACAAAGGCTCTTCTCCCACGATTACTCAATTTGGCTGGATGGCCAGGTCTAGGAAGACTTCTGGTGGTCCCAAACTTCTTCCATTTAAGGATTATGGAGGCCACTGTGCTCTTAGGAACCTTGAGTACTGCAGAAATGTTTTAGTAATCTTGGCCAGATGTGTGCCTTGCCACAATTCCGTCTCTGAGCTCCTTGGCCAGTTCCTTTGACCTCATGATTCTCATTTGGTCTGACATGCACTGTGAACTATGAGGTCTTATATAGACAGGTGTGTGCCTTTACAAATCAAATCCTATCAGTTTAATTAAACACAGCTGGACTCCAATGAAGGAGTAAAACCATCTCAAGGAGGATCACAAGGAAATGGACAGCATGTGACTTAAATATGAGTGTCTGAGCAAAGAGTCTGAATACTTATGACCATGTGATATTTCAGTTTTTCTTTTTGAATAATTTTGAAAAATTTTCTACATTTCTGTTTTTTTCAGTCAAGATGGGGTGTAGAGAGTACATTAATGAGAAAAAAATGAACTTTTTGAATTTACCAAATGGCTGCAATGAAATTATGAAACAAAGAGTGAAAAATTTAAAGGGTTCTGAATGCTTTCCGTATCCACTCTATATACCCACCTAGTCTGGCAAACATGGATTTATGTCTTTTTACATCAATTAAGGAATTTGCTCTTCAAACCTTGGGGCATCACAACACAGAAACAGACCCCAATCAGAGGACAATAAAACTTTCACTCCTAATCTACGTACTGTTCAAATATTTATGGACACAACTGTTTATTACTCTCCTATAATGACAGTTCTGTGCTGTGCTGTGTATAAATATTTGATTCTTCAGATTTTGTATTAGGCTATATGCCTGATGAAGAGACCTGAGTAGTCTGGAAAGCTTGCAATTTGTTACCATCTTTTCAGTTAGCCATTAAAAGGTATCAACCACTGAGGACTCTCAATTCCAAATATTTTTCTGGCAAATATGTAGACATTCACATTGAGAGAAGAATAGCATAAGTGAAAGGATATAAATCCTCAGTATAACAACATATTGTAATGTTGTAAAATTCATCCTCGTCGGTGAAGACAACCATACTGCCAGATATAATGTGGGCTCCTGGGTTCTTGACAAACCTCTTCAAACTTCTTGTTAGCTATAATTTTGGTGACTTTAGTGACAACTAGTTCCATAGATATTATAGTATTACAATTAGTAATCATCCAATTTTCAGTGATCAAGTCAAGGTTACAAACTTTATGTGCCACCTAGCAAGACCAATAATTCATGCTAGTGAGATGGGTGAAGAACTACCATTTATTGAGACTCCATGTTACTACAAAGCCCACATACAATGTAGACTTGAAAAAGTTCAATGTTCATAGAACCACATTGTGTAAGTCAATTAATACATCAAAAGAGAAGATGGGCAATCAATAGTGTATGTTAGTAAGGAACTAATTCAATTCCTCTGCTTTATGTGGAACGTATTGTACTGTACATATTGTCATGTGGACATGGTGTCAAAGTCCAGATATCTCAACTCGACTTTCTGAATATTTCTAAACATATTGTCCTGATGGAAAGATACCATCTCTTTCTATTTCAAAATGTCTGCCTGCAGTAACTTGACATAATGTACAAAGTTACGCAACGAATCAGGTGTCAAAATTTACTGGTATCTTGGGAACTTACAGTATATTAAAATCTTTATTCTGTTTCCATTAAAGGAGAAAAATGTCGCTGTTTTAAATATTCACATGAAATTTATAAGGTGTCTCTTTGATATTGCTGAACCTTAACATATCCTTTGTGATAGAGCAGCTTTTCTCAACATTCAAACTTGTAATGCGGTAGATCTTTTTCATTACTTCCTTTCCTTTTTTATACACAAAAATCACTGGTTACTAAACTAAATAATACAACTATTATGTGCTTGTTTTCAGTTCTCTAAAGACTTATTAAGCATTTTTTCTGTTACTGAATTACATTTTTCCAATCTGTCAAAGGGTTTTTAGTATGTAACCTGAGAGCTGCATGACATAGGGACAGAGACACTGATTCCAGTGATGTGTCATTTACGGGGCTGCTTAATGCAGTTTTAATAGAATCCCTGTTTTATCTGTAGCAGGTGTAGTAGTGATTAGACTACTGAGCCGTATGTAAACCCACCCACGCCACTGATTGGCAGCTTCCTGTGTACACTGAATTATCAAAAAGCTGCCAGTCAGTGGTGGGGCGGGCTCAAACAGATTATCCCGACTGGTATTCACATGAGACCTAGTCAGGAAGGAATAATCCATTGCTGATAAAATGCTGATTGTATTGATACTATAACACACAGCCTAATAAGTACCATATTCCTGGAATCATAGAATCATAGAATGGTAGAGTTGGAAGGGACCTCCTGGGTCATCTGGTCCAACCCCCTGCTCAAAACAGGATTCTCTAAATCATCCCAGACAGATGTCTGTCCAGCCTCTATTTGAAGACTTCCATTGAAGGAGAACTCACCACCTCTCATGGCAGCCTGTTCCACTCATTGATCACCCTAACTGTCAAAAAGTATTTTCTATTATCTAATCTGTGTCTCCTCCCATTCATTTTCATCCGATTGCTTCTAGTCTTTCTTTGTGCAAATGAGAATAAAGATGATCCTTCTACAATGAAATCAGGAACTCTGTTAGAATCTATTTAGTTTGACCATCCGCCATTTTGTTGTGGTTTTCTGGCTGCTGTTTTTTTTCCCCTGGTGCTGGGCTTGACGTTGGTCAGGTGATTGTATCACCCTTTAGTACCCTGCACCTGCCTCCCAGTCCTTGCTGGACATCAGTGTTAAGCTGCTTGAGTTCTGGCTAGGAACTTTGATAGCTTGTTGTGTTATACTTTGTGCAGTTCTGGGATCTCTAGTTCTGGTTGCTTAGTCTTTTTGTTTTTTCCCTTTTTGTTTCTGCAGCTACCTCTATTTCCCTGCTAGGAGGTTACCAGTGTTTTGTTCCCAGTCCCTAGATCTTTCAGGGAAACCCTTCCGCCCACCTTCAGGTCTTCGCTCGAGTCTAGACTAGGAAACGTCGGTGGGTCTGTTCTCAAGGAATAGGTCGCCCGCCCCATCGTAGGTATTGAGTCTAGTCCCAGTGCAGGGTCAGCTTCTTTCCCTCGTGTTCTATTCCTTAGTTGCAGATCCGTAACACTCTTGCCTTATATTTTGCTACTCTCACATTAAATAGAAAAAAACAGCTGACAGATTCCCTTTAAAACTGGATTTGCACACAAAATTTTAGTGCAGTTATTGTGCTGCATTCATTAGTTTTTCTTTGTTTAAAAAATGCTTCATGCAGATGTTAACTAAGGTCTCAAACTAAAATTTGTTTTTTTTTTTTCGTATGTGGAAACATGGACAAAATTTCATCTGATATTCATTAATGTTTGGTCAGTTTTTGCCATCAAGGATTTTCTCTTAAGCCAAAAAATTGCAAAACTACATGTTACAAAGTTAAAAATGGACAGCACACACATTGTACATAGATCCCATCTGTGTGCTGTCCATGATTTTTCTGGACCCACAGGCTTACTGCATATGGGTAACTTTGTTTCATGATGCGGATGAAAGACGGACAAGTTTTCGTGATTTTTTTTTGCCAACACACTGTTCACTATATACAAAATTTCACAAATATTTGACAAACATTATAGACTCTAATAGGTATGTGCTCTATAAATGAAAAACATGGACCGAACACATATGGGGAAATTAGACATCTGAATGAGGCATAAAAGTCACCGTTTTGGGCTTTAAAACACTGTGTTCTCTAGATATGGCTCTGGTGTTTTTGCCATGGGTTTCTTTATAGGATTTCAAAATGTTCTAAAATAATTCAAGTCAAAACACCTTGAGGCCACATTCACACTATCAGTATTTGGTCAGTATTTTACCTCAGAATTTGTAAGCCGCAATCATGAGTGGGACAATCTGAGGAAAAGTATAATAGAAACCCGTCACTTCTGTATTTATCACCCACTCCTGTTTTTGGCTTTCAAATACTGAGGTAAAAAACTCACCAAATACTGAGCATGTGAATGTGGCCTCAAAATATTTTTTGTTACCAGTAAACAAACAGTCAAATTGCTTATCGGTATGACAAAGTGTAAAGGAAAAAGGTGCTAGTAATGAACATATAGCTGAAATTTCCTTTTGTAGCCCTAACTTGCATACAGGATTCCCCCAGGTACCAGAGCGGCCAAAGGACTGTCACACTCAGGACTTTTTTATTATTTAAGGTTCTTTCTAGAAGAAAGTATGTGAATTCCCAAAGGGACATCACATACACGTAAAAGCAAATATGTAACTATATACAGTACAGACCAAAAGTTTGGACACACCTTCTCATTCAACGATTTTTCTGTATTTTCATGACTGTGAAAATTGTAGAATCACACTGAAGGCATCAAAACTATGAATTAACACATGTGGAATTATGCATTACACTTTACAAAAAAGTGTGAAACAACTGAAAATATGTCTTATATTCTAGGTTCTTCAAAGTAGCCACCTTTTGCTTTGATTACTGCTTTGCTTGCAGAAAAGGTGAACGGATGGACTCTACATGCCTGGTTCCCACCGTGAAGCATGGAGGAGGAGGTGTGATGGTGTGAGGGTGCTTTGCTGGTGACACTGTTGGAGATTTATTCAAAATTGAAGGCATATTGAACCAGCATGGCTACCACAGCATCTTGCAGCAGCATGCTATTCCATCCGGTTTGCGTTTAGTTGGACCATCATTTATTTTTCAACAGGGCAATGACCCCAAACACACCTCCAGGCTATGTAAGGGCTATTTCACCAAGAAGGAGAGTGATGGGGTGCTACGCCAGATGACCTGGCCTCCACAGTCACCAGACCTGAACCCAATCGAGATGGTTTGGGGTGAGCTGGACCGCTCACCGCTTCAATTTTGAATAAACCCCAACAGTATCACCAGCAAAGCACCCCCACACCATCACACCACCTCCTCCATGCTTCACGGTGGTAACTAGGCATGTAGAGTCCATCCGTTCACCTTTTCTGCGTGCAAAGCAGTAATCAAAGCAAAAGGTGGCTACTTTGAAGAATCTAGAATATAAGACATATTTTCAGTTGTTTCACACTTTTTTGTAAAGTGTAATGTATAATTCCACATGTGTTAATTCATAGTTTTGATGCCTTCAGTGTGATTCTACAATTTTCATAGTCATGAAAATACAGAAGAATCTTAGAATGAGAAGGTGTGTCCAAACTTTTGGTCTGTACTGTATACCAGCCCCTAAATGGCAGTTTTGGCCAGACATAAATTATGTGATGACTGATGCATAAGAGTATATAAAACAAAGAGTGTTTCTATAGAGATTAACAGCTCTTCCCGTGGGTAGGAGTTAACAGTTTTGTCACACTGTGTAGATGCCACTCCCGGGTCCTGCAGATCAGATAAATGAACAAGAGCTGATCTGCAGTACTAAGGAGCAACCGCTACCAGGTGGACCGAGCTGTGATGCTCCACTTCATGCACTCTTAACATCTGGTTGAGTTGGAGTTGGTAGCAGTTGATCAGTGGGGTTATTAGATATTGGACCCACACTCATCTGATACTAATGGACAAGTTCAAGAATAGGTCATCAATATCAAAGTAGTAGGAAACCCTTTTAATTCATTCCACCTTGCAATATTTTGTAAGATTTTCAAGTCATGGTCTGATGAGATTCCCTGAAAGCATTACATCAGTACACTAGCCTCAATCCAATGGAAGGTACCGTAATATGTTTATTTCACTAGTGTGATCATTCTCCTTCTACTCCATGTCATACCACTAATTCATAGGCAAGGCAAGGCATGGTCAGTTCTTGAGAGGAGGGCTTAGGGGCAAATCAGCGGAGTCTTCTCTATTTGTCCTTGAAAGATTATTTCTCATACAATCGGTGTTTTTCTTTGATTTGCAAATTGGGAATAAATTACAATTCTCTAATATTGTACAGCTATTACACAAATCATACCGAGTGGTAATTTTTATAACTGCCGTTGGTTTCTTGAATTGCCTTCACAAGCTCAAATTTAATAAGTATGTATTTGTTAGCGTTTTTGAATCTATAGATGGTACTTAATGTCTCTGATTTTAGAAATTATACTGTCTGGAATAGCATGCAATAAATTGGTCACTATTATGTGGTTCATGCGAAGAAAAAAAGGATAACATTTATGTGGTGTGACAACCTGTACAAAAATGATCCATGATTTTGTTTCCAGAATAGAAATATTTAACTAGGAGAGGTGTTTTTCTAAGGCATCTGCCAGTGTTTGTCTAGAGGATATTGGAAGTGTCAGGTCAAAGCTATTGGTTTGGGGCACATGGCCACTGTGCTGCCTGTGAAAATAAAACCTTGATTTAAAGGTTGGTGAAGTCATACTCATGGGAGATGACATTGTGGCTGACACGAGGAATGCATGTGTCTATGTATTTAAACTATTAAAGCCAATGTAACATATATGTCTGCTTTTAACATTCTGACAAAAACTTCAGCTAACTGTTATGTATAGAAAGACAGCAAGAGCTTTGAGCTATGAGCTATGGCTAGGTATTTCCTCAATCAGGCAAAGACTTGGTGCCCCCCCCCTATGTGCACAAAAAAACTAGCACTGATAAATAAAGTTAAAGTGGTTGTTCAATTTTAGGAAATTAAACTCAAAACTTTGTAAAATATCTAAATGAACAACCTCAGCAGGTAGTCCCGCTCCCTTGATGTTGCTCTAGTCCCAGTGTTTTGGTCGTAGCACTCATGTCATGTCAATAGCACGCATCTCCGCTCTATCCAATGACTGAGGTCAGTGGATGCGCCAAGGTTTACACTGCACAAGCCGCGTAGCTCAGTGATTGGCCGGAGCAGTGTTGAGGTCTGTTGGTGTGATGGCACCATTATTGCCAAAACACTGAGACCACAGCAACTGGTGCTGGACCCGGAGAGGATGAGGACCTGCTGAGTTAGTTATTGTAAGTACTTCACAAAGTTTGTGGCCCACTTACCTGCAATTAGACAATCCCTTTAGTTCAATTTGTCTCCTATAAAATATAGTGCATGTACAGTAATATATACAAATTATCACTATGCCATATACACAGTATCTCTATACCAGGCACAAGCAATTCCATCATACCATACACCTATGTATTTCTATATACACATATGATACACATATTGCTTACATTGTCACACACTACACATGTACTGTGTATATACAGTGCAGACCAAAAGTTTGGACACACCTCATTCAAAAAGTTTTCTATATTTTCATAACTATGAAAATTGTATATTCACACTGAAGGCACCAAAACTATGAATTAACACATGTGAATTATATACTTAACAGAAAAGTGTGTAACAACTGAAAATATGTCTTATATTCTAGGTTCTTCAAAGTAGCCACCTTTTGCTTTGATTACTGCTTTGCACACTCTTGGCATTCTCTTGATGAGCTTCAAGAGGTAGTCACCGGAAATGGTCTTCCAACAGTCTTGAAGGAGTTCCCAGAGATGCTTAGCACTTGTTGGCCCTTTTGCCTTCACTCTGCGGTCCAGTTCACCCCAAACCATCTCAATTGGGGTCAGGTCTGGTGACTGTGGAGGCCAGGTCATCTGGCGTAGCACCCCATCACTCTCCTTCTTGGTCAAATTGCACTTACACATAAATAAATAAATCCCCAACAGTGTCACCAGCAAAGCACCACCACACCATCACATCTCCTCCTCCATGCTTCACAATGGGAACCAGGCATGTAGAGTCCATCCGTTCACCTTTTCTGCGTCGCACAAAAACACTGTGGTTGGAACCAAAGATCTCAAATTTGGACTCATAAGACCAAAGCACAGATTTCCACTGGTCTAATGTCCATTCCTTATGTTCTTTAGCCCAAACAAGTCTCTTCTGCTTGTTGCCTGTCCTTAGCAGTGGTTTTCTAGCAGCTATTTTACCATGAAGGCCTGCTGCACAAAGTCTCCTCTTAACAGTTGTTGTAGAGATGTGTCTGCTGCTAGAAATCTGTGTGGCATTGACCTGGTCTCTAATCTGAGCTGCTGTTAATCTGCGATTTCTGAGGCTGGTGACTCGGATAAACTTATCCTCAGAAGCAGAAGTGACTCTTGGTCTTCCTTTCCTGGGGCGGTCCTCATGTGAGCCAGTTTCTTTGTAGCCCTTGATGGTTTTTGCACCTGCACTTGGGGACACTTTCAAAGTTTTCCCAATTTTTCGGACTGATTGACCTTCATTTCTTAAAGTAATGATGGCCACTCGTTTTTCTTTACTTAGCTGCTTTTTTCTTGCCATAATACACATTCTAACAGTCTATTCAGTAGGACTATCAGCTGTGTATCCACCAGACTTCTGTACAACACAACTGATGGTCCCAACCCCATTTATAAGGCAAGAAATCACACTTATTAAACCTATCAGGGTACACCTGAAGTGAAGTGAAAACCATTTCCGGTGACTACCTCTTGAAGCTCATCAAGAGAATGCCAAGAGTGTGAAAAGCAGTAATCAAAGCAAAAGGTGGCTACTTTGAAGAACCTAGAATATAAGACATATTTTCAGTTGTTTCACGCTTTTTTAATATAATTCCACATGTGTTAATTCATAGTTTTGGTGCCTTCAGTGTGAATGTACAATTTTCATAGTCATGAAAATACAGAAAATCTTTGAATGAGAAGGTGTGTCCAAACTTTTGGTCTGTACTGTACACATTATAAACATATGCAAACACTGATAGACATACGCATTACACGTACATTACACCCATATACATACACAAATCATTACTGATACTTGCAGGTGAGCCAGGATAAGCCTCTCCTCAGACTTCCCCTCTCCCTATTTTGTTCACCCTGACAGAGCTTCTTCCTTAATCAATTTACAAGTAAGAAGCTTCATTTGCTGTAACATAAAGAGGATGTGTCACAAGTCAAAACTGTGTCGTTTTTGCTATTTTATTACTGCATTTCCCCTGAGTATCCAAGTTTTGTATTCTTTTTAATCTTTCACATGGTTCCAGTGATATGGGTCTTTTTATTTTCGGCTGCTTACTATGCACTTTTTTTGCAATTTCACCACACTTGGAATTTTTTTTTTTCCGTTTTCAAGTACACCATATATGATAAAACCAATGGTGTTGTTCAAAAGTACAACTCATCCCGCAAATAACAAGCCCTCACATGGCCATATTGATGACAAAATAAAGAAGTTATGGCACTGGGAAGCAGAGGAGTAATAAACAGAAACGCAAAAAACGAAAAAGGGCTGCGGCTTGAAGAGGTTCAAAAAGATGCCATTTCTAAGATTGTGAGATCTTAGAAGCACAACCACCATTATTGAGTAGTAGTAACCAAACGCAGGTCACAATTGGCCTTCTTTGACTTCAGCAAGCGACAGTGGAGATGAAGGGGAGGGCATCATGGAATATGGAATGTCATTCATCATAGTCATAGCCAATGATGTTAGTTCTGACAGCTTGAATCAGGGTTCTGCATGGAATGGTCTGCCTGATCACAAATGACTAAGCAAGATTCTTCTTGGATCATTTTTTAATGGAACAAATATAAAATGTCTGTCTTTTCAATGTGTCATTAAATGAGTTGTTAGTTACTAACGAGTTACCATCATTTTCTATGGATAGGCCAGGTTGACATTACTAAAGATGTATTTGTTGACAACAGTCCTTGAAGATCTCAGAATGTTATATGCTTTTTTTTGTGCTGGTATATATTTCTGTAGTAGTCACTGGGATATACATTTATGTACACGCTTTATTCAATGCTGGTATAAATTAATAAATACAAATCGGCAATGAAAAAAATGTATAAATAGAATATATATCAAAAGTGAATAAATCCAACATTAACATTTAACATCAATAATATCATTTTTATGACATTATAATTGATGATCAACAATAAATAATTATTTATATTAATCTATTTTTTGTTGCCACCATTAATTATTGCTATATTTACTGTTTAAAAATTAGCAAATTATAACAATACTTGGAAATTGTAAATGTGCCTTCATGGAACGTATTGTGTCAGGGGAAGTGTGAGCTGTAAATTCGGCCCCGTAAATAGATATTCTAAAGCTATCCATGAAAGAAGTTGGATGCAGAAAACCAGCTCTAGGCCATGGATGGGTAACTTTTTTCATCTGCTGCGTTTAGGGAATGCCCTAAAAGACTGGCTGGGCAGGTGCTGTTGTTATGGGAAAAAAAATTGTAAATGTTTAGAAATTTTTTGTTGGTATATTATTTTATAAATTATGAATATATTAAATTTTGATTACTGCATCTCATGGGATGTATATACTGATCTACAAATTATTGATTCATTGGTTGTTCAGTTCCTTTGAGGTTTCCTTTATGATTAATGTATGAGGTGAAAGCTGAGATAATCTCTGTTGTAACCAACTTCACAAGAGGACACAATGAGGGGTATGCTGATTGCTGATCACCCCAGACTGCTTAACCAACATTCTTTGGAGAAAAGTCCATTTATATTTCCTTTAGACCTTTTATTCTTCTTTCTTCAGCTAATCAAACAATTCCCTTAAAATAGTTATCTGACCTATTTTTGCCATGACCTCGTTAGATAGAATGGTGCTCTGAAGTAGTTGTGAAGAATGCCCACCAAAGAAATGCTAATTCTAAATTAAGGAATTGATCTACCGGGTTTGAACATTCGCACTCTTTTATCAAAGGCTCTGATCTTTTCATTTCAGTCTATCAATAGAGATGCAGATATTCAAAAAGCACCAGCCTATGAGTCCTTGAGAGCCCAATTGCCTTCTTTCCAATTACGAGAGATTGTAAGAAGTGCTCCAAAATTTACAATATCTGATCACTGTAATCAACTAATGAGTATTTAAATGTTTTTTCTTATTGGTTTTAGTTGGCCTCTACATTTAAAGTTTTAACTTGGTCTGCATATGTAGAGCGCCTCTTTATTTGCTATTACCTAGTAGAGTCATGAATTTGGCAAGGTGAAAAACTACAACATATTATATGACATAACTTGATATTCACATTTGTCAGGAACCTATAAGCATAAATTAGGTGAGTATGTTTTTTTTTCTTCTAAAACATTTCACTGGCCACTTATGTCTGTGCTGGGGCTTCCACCTATGACTAGGCCATGGAGTTCACGGCGCACATATGCTCTGGAGATTGTGCCCGGCCACAATTCTAGTCTGAGTGTATATTGGTCCACAACGTCTGGCTGCAGGTCTCAGTGGTCACTGCATGTGCGTACTTAACCGCGGGGCCTTCTCATGGCTGTAAGCCCAGATGTAGAGTGAACACGTGGCCGAATATTCAATGCAAAGGACGCGTGGAGGACTGGACAGCAGACCGGTAGCAAGGGGAGCAGCTGTAGAGGTAAGAAGTAAGGTAAGTATATGGATTTATGTAATTTTTTACATCTTACATTTATTATGTTCTGGGGTCTCAGACCCTAGTGCATGACAACAGACATTTTTTTCACACAGAATAACTTCTTTGAAAATCAAACTTTCCAGTAAAATTCACACAAACAGGTGAATTTGAATTCTGCCTGATCCACTCAACTCTAATTAATGCATAATTAATACAAATGAAGCAGACAATTTTTCTAATATCATATCTTTGGAGAAAAACAGAAAATAAATATAAATGTATAAAGAAACTCAATTGCTCTCTTATTGGTGCACTTTTTCATTAAGCTATGACATAAGTAAATTCAGTCCCTCTGCTAATTCCCTTGAAGGCTTTATGGTATGTCTGAATTCTACAGATTTCTGTAATTTACTAAAACTTGGAAATTAGCAATATGGATTTTAGCAACTCATGTGGTGTCTGCATTCCACTCCACTGTTTGGCATATCATATAGGAATTGTCTGATTTGGTTACTGCTAACCTCTTTCAGACTCAAATGTCTTCCAGGAACCCACTTTAATTAAATTTTCCAGGGCGTTTCACTGGTGACCTAAAGGCTCACTGGGACTTTATGTTCAGCAATACATCTGGCCCTTGGCCAAAATGTGGATGGTAGTTTATTGCTTCATGAAAAGAAATTAGTCTCTGCTCAATTTAGAAATAAATGTACATCAAGTGGTTTGTTCACAACCAAAACCATAGCCACACATGAGGTATTAAACTGCAATTGGATTGGTAGACTAAGCCAGTCAGAGCATGTTGTACTTTCACAACAGCTGGAGAATCACATATTAAAGACCACTATACCCATTCCAAGTTATTATGCAATTGCTATTTTTATCTGATTTTCTTAAATGGTCTGTTAGGCGTTGGGATTCTACTGCTGCGAGGGATAGATCCGAAGCATTATCTGATGCTGTGGTCCCCCATTCATGCCCAGCGGCTGCGATTGCGGCTCAGTACAGACGTTGGTCCTAGCGTCTTGCTCAGGCTCGTGGAACACGTTTGGTTAATGCCGGCTCTCCAGCCAAGTCTATAGTAACCAGTGATATGCAGGTGCAGCCTTGAGCTCTGGAGTCTAAATTCAGAGATCACCTTACTGAGCATGTCCATGATGTGACTTCTTCTCATTGGTGGTCGGATGTTTGCTACTCTGGTGAGGTGGCAGTTCTGGATTGGCCCTCGGGCGATGTTTCGGCCGACTGGACATGAATGTTTGGGATGGAGCCTAGCGTATAAAAAGCTTCCAGTGGCACATGCGGGTGTGCTAATGTCATTTATGTTTTCTGTGTGTGTGGGTGGATACTCTACCACTCTGTCTGCACGTTACCTAGTGTTTGTCTATGCTCTAAGACTGTACACATTGGCAGGCAAGTAACACACTTATGCTGTTTCATTCCCATGGCTCAACGCCTGAGTCTCTAGTCGGCTACATGCTTAGGGTGATGGTCAGACACAAATTCAGTATCGTCAGGACAGGGTAACTAGCCGCTAGGCTTAGCATCTGTTTCGTTCTTGTGTGCGGTTAGCACAGTTCAGTTACAGAGCAAGCTCAACCCACGTGCTAACATCCCTGCGACGTGTAACAGGGCATAGTACTTAGTATTGTCAGGGCAGTACCTCTCTGTGAAGTAACTGAGCTTGGTAGTCTGCGTTCCGTTCACACTGTGTGGTGTTAACACAGTGTGCTTAAGGTAACGCTCGCTGTTTTGTTTCGTCATTTGTCTCACTAGCAGCAGGTTCATTCCTGCACGGTGGACCCCGGGTTGCGATTGCACTTAATTTTATATTTTATTTAGTGCAATCAGCCAACCCTTGCATGTTCAATGCAAATTAGTCAGTATAATATTCAAATCATCAACCAATAGAGTATAAATCAAATTTTATAGGACAAACAATCCCAATGATAACAGTATTTTTTCAAAACTAAAAAAACTCAAAATGCACTGTTCCAAACATTTTATAGGGTGTAAAGGTCTGAAAATGATAATTTGCAGCATTAAGAGGACACAATTCTTGTATCCATTGAACTTCTAAGTTTTTGGATAATTTCCGCTTGACTTTCTTTGCAAGATGTCAGAATAGTCTCCCAGAACTGCTGTTTTGATGTGAACTGCCTCCCACCCTCATAGATCTTTAGCTTGAGGATACTCCAAAGGTTCTCAATTTTGTTGAGGTCAGGAGAGGATGGTGGCCACATCATGAGTTTCTCTCCTTTTATGCTCGTAGCAGCCAATGACTTAGAGATTTTCTTTGCAGCATGAGATGGTGCATTGTCATGCGTAAAGATGATTTTGCTACTGATGGTTCTTTTTTTTGTCAGAATCTCTGTATACTTTGCCAAGGTATTTTTCATACCTTCAGGGACCCTAAAGAGGTTTACTAGCTCTCTCCTTTTGATTTTGGCCCAAAACATGGCTCCGCCCCTCCTTGCTGGGACATAGTGGCTATCCATCAACCATCCACTACTCCATACATCTAGACCATCCAGAGTTGCATGGTACTCATCAGCAAAGAAGACTGTTTTAAAATTAGTCTTCATGTACGTCTAGGCCCACTGCAACCATTTCTGCTTGTGAGCACTCTTTAGGGTGGCCAGATAGGATTATGCAAAACTGCAAGCCTCTGGAGGATCCTACACCTTGAGGTTCACAGGACTCCAGAGGCACCCACATCTTCAAATAACTGTTTTCTGCTTTGTAATGGTATTTTAGCAGCTGCTTTCTTAATACAATGAATTTGTCTGGCAGAAACCTTTCTCATTATGCCGTTATCTGCATTTATCTGCGGGTTCGTGCTCTCTATCATCCACAAATCTCTTTACAGTACAATGATCACGCTCAAGTTTTAATAAAATATCTAATCTTGTCATACCTTGTTCAAGGTATTGCACTATTTGATGCTCTTTGGCAGCATAGAGATCCTTTTTCTTTCTCATGTTGCTTTAAACCTGTGGCCTACATAATAAAGTGGAACGTTCTTCTTAAGTAATTTTCCTTTCCTTATCACATGGGTTTAAGATTGATTTCCATGATTCAAAAATCCCTGAGACACAATACCATCCATTAGTTTATTAAAAAAAAAAAAAAATCTTTATGACACTTAAATCCAATTTGCTTAATAATTTGGAATTCGGTGTGCCTATTCTCATTTGATGTAAAAAGAGGTAATTTGTTGCCAGCAAATTTGGTTCCAGTAGGTTGGAAGTGTTAAGCCAACCACACACATTAAATGGCTGTTGTCTGAATGAAACTTCAGCCGATCAGCCAACAACCGTCTCAACCGGTGCTCTTTTGTTGTCTTACAACCTCTAGGAGAACTATGTGATCAGCAGTCCAAAATCAGTAATGCCCTCTCGACATCTACCCCGGCGTTCAGTTATCTCGGGTTCACATACAGTCAGGGCCAGAAATATTTGGACAGTGAC
>VIAB01000802.1:0-11964 GCA_009801035.1 Oophaga pumilio | reverse complement strand
GGACAGAAGTTTGGAGGCTGCTGACTGAAGAGTATCAGTGGGGAGTATCTATTATACGTCGTGACAATAAGTTTGAAAAGACACATTTGTAAAACATGTACATACGTAAATTATCACTTAAAAAGGACATGTCAAATAATTAGACCTCAAGCATGGCATTACCACTCTATACAAACTAAGAGTTAATACATCACTGTTCATATGCTGTAGGGCCAGACTGTACTTCTATATGCCTCCAGTCTGATTTCTGCAGGATCAACTGACCATTTACTGGGTTATCGAGGCTTATCGACTGTCCCCAGACAAATTGTGGCAAAGGACATAAGTATTAGATGGATGGAATTCATTGGCCAATGGTTATTCTTGTTGGGCAGATAAGCTGTTGTCAGATGGATCTAGCAGAGGCTCTCTGTAGAGAACATAAGCCAAGCCAAGGACTCCTGTGTATGGGTCAGTTGCGAAAGATAGATGTTCGTCCCACAGATGTTAATCCGACAGCTATCTTATGTGTATCACCAGCTTTTTGACGGTGACTTTTTCTTAATCATAGCCTGCTGCTTTGCAAGTGCCAAGGGCAAAACAGCATGAAGCAAATAGTTGTGTAATGGATATTAACAAAAATAGCAATATCTGACGACAAAATAAACTACAACCTAATAATATTGAAAACCAAAGGGCGAACACCGAACATTTGGTCCAAAAGGAAGCAATGTGGAACAAATGATGGAAGGATAAAAATACCTTTATTAGAAAAGAATGGTATACAGTAGCACTACATGCAAGAAGGTGCCTGCACTTGCATAAAAGACAATAATATATACTCAAGATAAAAATATAATAAAAAACAAAACCGGACTACTAGATGGAAATATAAATCAATTCATACAGTATATGTCTTGTAATAAATATAGATATAAATGTAACGCAGTGGATTATAGGATTCACCAGATCAAGATTGAATACCATGTGCCCATTACCTGGAAAGAAGAGGGAGGGTGGTGTGTCCTACAAATTAGGATGAGAGCATCCTTCACAGAGGAAAATATACGTGACAGGGTGAAGTGATAAATATGTTGCATGTAACAAAAACAGGTATCGGCCACAAAAATCAGCTAGATGATGACTGAATATCCAAAAACGGACACAAAATATGAAAATGTATGAAAATATCATAAACAATGTTACTAAAAAAGGCAATAATGATATATATCTAAAAAGCATGGGTCAAAAGGTGGCCAAACACAGACTAATGCAAAATCATAAAAAGTATGGTTGCAAATAGCTAACTAGAAGTGAAGTGTAAGAAATAGGCATTACACATAATGCAAACACATAACATGTACAGCGTTTAAATCATTGTGGAGATCCACCCTGGAACATATATAAATTAATGAGGTGTGCTCTACACTTGGAAGTTCCTGAAGTACACTGCTAAAGAAGGTTTTTATACCTTGAGAAAGGTGCTGGTCCAAGGAAGAAACGCTTGGTATTAATAAAAACCATTTTGTAATCCCAAGGCTCTTCATTCCCGCAGCACAGCCCGCCTAACCATGCCAGGTTCCATTTTTGCCATGATACCTCTGGAAGAATCTTTTCCTCCAGCCACGGGGCAGCAGCAGCTGCATTCCATGCCATCATAGGTGTTATGCCTGCACACAACACCTTTTGGTGAGTGTGATCACTGATTATACCTATCACTTAACAGACGGTGTTACCCTATTTTGTGTGCTCTTCTATCCCTCTCTCCCTGTGCTTCTCAATTTTACCCATCTGAACTTCTGGACAAATCCTGGACCGCTACTGCACTAGCAGTTCACGGGGACGCAAGCAGCCCGAGGGAGCACTACGGCAACATCTCGAACATGGACTATTTTCGAGCACTCCAGCGTGAGAGATTCATTTAACAGTATGTAGGCACTTCTGATTTGCCAGCAGAGGAGAATTTATTTGTATTTGCACCTTATAATGATGAAGACACCAACCAAATGAAAAATCTATTCCTTGACTTTGAAAATGCACTCAAGGAAGAGCTCCATTTTAACATTGATGTTACTTCTTATTTACATCCAAGAGAACATCTGTCCTAGAGGATTGAGAATTGCCCATTCGTCACCCTTTCTTGTTGATTTCCCTTTCACTACCAAATGGGGGCATTTGTTGCATACAGTCATGGCCAAAAGTTTTGAGAATGACACAAATATTAATTTTTACAAAGTCTACTGCTTCACTTTTTCTAATGGCAATTTGCATATACTCCAGAATGTTATAAAGAGTGATCAGCTTAACAGCAATTACTTGCAAAGTCAATATTTGGCTAGAAAATCAACTTTATCCCCCAAAACACATTTCAACATCATTGCAGCCCTGCCTTAAAAGGACCAGCTAACCTCTTTTCAGTGATTGCTCCATTAACACAGGTGTGGGTGTTGATGAGGACATGGCTGGAGATCAATCTGTCATGATTAAGTAAGAATGACACCACTGGACACTTTAAAAGGAGGCTGGTGCTTGGCATCATTGTTTCTCTTCTGTTAACCATGGTTATCTCTAAAGAAACACGTGCAGTCATCATTGCAATGCACAAAAATGGCCTAACAGGGAAGAATATCGCAGCTAGAAAGATTGCACCTCAGTCAACAATCTATCGCATCATCAAGAACTTCAAGGAGAGAGGTTCCATTGTTGCCAAAAAGGCTTCAGGGCGCCCAAGAAAGACCAGCAAGCGCCAGTACCGTCTCTTAAAAGTGTTTCAGCTGCGGGATCGGGCTACCAGCAGTGCAGAGCTTGCTCAGGAATGGCAGCAGGCAGGTGTGAGTGCATCTGCACGCACTGTGAGGCAGAGACTCTTGGAGCAAGGCCTGGTATCAAGGAGGGCAGCAAAGAAGCCACTTCTCTCCAGAAAAAACATCATGGACAGACTGATATTCTGCAAAAGGTACAGGCAGTGGACTGCTGAGGACTGGGGTAAAGTTATTTTCTCTGATGAATCCCCTTTTCGATTGTTTGGGACATCAGGAAAATGCCTCATTCGGAGAAGACAAGGTGAGCGGTACCACCAGTCTTGTCTCATGCCAACTGTTAAGCATCCTGAAACCATTCATGTGTGGGGTTGCTTCTCAGCCAAGGGAATTGGCTCTCTCACAGTCTTGCCTAAAAACACAGCCATGAATAAAGAATGGTACCAGAATGTCCTCCAAGAGCAACTTCTCCCAACCCTCCAAGAGCAGTTTGGCGATCAACAATGCCTTTTCCAACATGATGGAGCACCTTGCCATAAAGCAAAGGTGATAACTAAATGGCTCAGGGAACAAAACATAGAGATTTTGGGTCCATGGCCTGGAAACTCCCCAGATCTTAATCCCATTGAGAACTTGTGGTCAATCATCAAGAAACGGGTGGACAAACAAAAACCTAAAAATTCTGACAAAATGAAAGCATTGATTGTGCAAGAATGGACTGCTATCAGTCAGGATTTGGTCCAGAAGTTGATTGAGAGCATGCCAGGGAGAATTGCAGAGGTCCTGAAGAAGAAGGGTCAACACTGCAAATATTGACTTGCTGCATTAACTCATTCTAACTGTCAATATAAGCTTTTGTTACTCATATATTTGCAATTATTATATTTCTGTCTGTGATAAAAACATCTGTCAAACACACATAAAAACCAGAGGGCAGCTGATCATGTGAAAATATAATATTTGTGTCATTTTCAAAACTTTTGGCCATGACTGTACATGCATGAAAGGACATCTAGAGTCCTACTATACGTATTAACAATCTTACCAAGGAACTATCTAGATTTTCCTTGCATCCAAACTACCAAACAATTAACTCCAACATTACTTCTAGGATACTATCATTAAAACCCGAAACAATCACCAAAAAAGTAAAAAAAAATTGAATTGTGACAGGCAGGACTATAAGGGGGGGTAATTCCATCAACCAAGGATTTAAACCCACTATTTCCAATACTAAGTCCTAACCACCATCCAATACCACACCCTCAAAACCATTAACAGATTCTTTATCACACAGTAACCCACTTGCCTTCCTGAACAGTAAATAGAATCACAACAACCCCCAAAAACCCTCTACTACTATTCCTATCAGTACAGAACACTCTATTACTGATCTTGTCAATAATAATACTGCTTTGGATCCTAAAATTACACCCACACCAGGAATTACCTTGATACTGTGAGTGCAGGTTGCGGGATGCAGTAATGGACTGGAGGCAGAGCAAGGGTTAACGTTAACTTTACTTGAACAGGGGAATACTCCACGCAGGGAAGAAAGGGGGGAAACAGGATAAAGGCAGATGATTTAAGCACAGTAGATGTTCAAGGGATGTAACAACTGAAAATAGTATAGCAACTGTTCATTAAGGGTTAAACTTATCAGTCTGCGGCTTTCTGGCTGTAGAGAGTCGTAGGCCAAAGACGGTGGCGCCAACGCCGTTAGCGCTTGATGAATCTGGTGTCGTCCGGAAGGCGTGGATAATCCAGTTCCCAGTGGTGACGGAAAGTCCTCGGTGTCCTGTGCGGGGTCTGGGGATCGGTATTCATGATGAAGAGTGAAGCGCAGTCATCAGCACTGTTGGGGCCTAACATAGCTCGGCAGATGTATGCGGGTGAGAAAGAACACAGTTCTCGGTGAGTCACCTGGTCTTTCTTAGGCGGCAGACTGGACCACCAGCGCAAGAAAGGTACCCCCGGTCCGGTCCTTCTTCTTACAATACCATATGAGCTTCATCCTGATACACCTTCTCCACTTGTCTCTCCACAGTGCTGCACCATGGAGAGATATTTACAGGAAATGAATGAAAAAATACACAGGTTTACAACTTACAACTCAACTTACAACAGCAGAATCTGTAATTTTATCCAAAGGACTTTCTTTCTGTCCACCCAATGAACCAGACAATTTCATGGGTTTTTTGGACCTACACTCCTCTGTTCAAAAATTAACCCTCAAAAGACACTTCCAGTTAAACAACAATAATCCATCCCAACTTAACACAACCCATCACGTAATTATAGAGTGGCCTTATTTTTATATATCTTACCTTATTTTTTCGACTATAAGAAGTACTGGATCATAAGATGCACCCTAAATTTTCAGAAGGAAAATAGGAAAAAAAAATGTGTCAAATGGGGGTCCGTCTTACAGTCCGAATTCAGCTTACTGGGGGGGATCGGCACAGGTGAAGTGGTCACAGGAGAGCGTGGTCAGAGGGGTTGTTCGGTGGTCCAGGCTGGTGCAGTGGCCTCCGGAAAATCCCATCCAATGCTGGTGTGATGGTGCTCTATGGTGCAGCAGGGCTCAGCCGGCATTTTGCGACAGGTGCAGCAGTGGTGCGGCAGTCGTGCCCTGGGGTGTGGCAGTCATCGTCTGGGATGCGGCGATCATCTTCTGGGATGCAGCGGAGCTCTGCCAGGAGTGGTGCATGCTCAGATTCAGATCTTGGCAACGAGATCTCATCCCGAGATCTCGGGATGAGATCTCAGCTGTGAATCTGAGCATGCGCTGCCCCAGGTGGTCATTTTCCCAGAGGCTACCGCATCGCAGCAATGGATCTGTGGGGGCCTCCAGGCTTTCACAACATGCCAGAGGATCTCCGATGCATCCCAGAGGGCGAAATCCGCATCCCAGAGGACGACCACCGCATCCCAGAGGACGACAGCCGCATCCCAGAGCACGACCGCCGCATCCCAGAGAACGACCGCTGCACCAGCCTGGGATGGGATTTTTTGGGAAAAAAGTGAATTTTATAGTCAGAAAAATACGATATATTATTATTTTATACGCTACTTCTATATGACGTTTTGAGCAGCTTTGTGGCAATTTTTATTATATATCTCTTCCTGTACTTTTCCTATGCCGTTATATTTTTAATTATCTTTACTACATTTGCACTAATTTTATCTTTACACACAGTCTCCACTATTTATAACCCCATTCTGAAACTCTGGAGCACTCCTTCTGAATACAAACAAAGTTGCTGTTTTTTTTCTTTCCTTTTTCCCTTCTCCAATCCACACTGAATTCTCATTTAGTAACACACATAAATCTCTTGACTATGGATAAATCCATCTCACCTTAAGACGAGTTCTATTCTTGCTTGTCTCACTTCCATACAATTTTTTTTTGTTTCTTTATCTTTTTACCTACTCTTTATATACAGGGGTTGGACAAAATAATGGAAACACCTAACGTTTTGGCATCATAATCTTCGAACATGTTATAAACATGCAAACCGTGACATATGGTAATGTTTTGTAGTTGATTATTTGTGTTATGTGATATTTGTATGTAAATTAACTGTTTGTTTTGCATAATTGTAAGAACATTGATGAGAACCTGATACCAATGGCAGACCTCTCGGATTTTCAAACAGGCCAAATTGTTGGTGCTGGTATGGCAGGCGCTAGTGTAACCGTAAGTGCCCGAATGCTTGGCGTGTCAAGAGGTACTGTCTCCAAAGTAATGACTGCGTTTGAAAGAGAAGGAAAAACGTCCGCAGCAAAGCACAGGTCAGGCCGAAAGTCGAAGTTGACTGAGAGAGACTGTCGGACTCTAAAGCGAATTGTGAGAGAGGATCGCAAGACCACGGCTCCGAAAATCACTGCTGAGCTCAATGAACACCTACAGAACCCAGTTTCCACGAAAACTGTTAGTCGGGAGCTGAACAAATCTGGATTCCACGGAAGAGCTGCAATTCGAAAACTGCTGCTCTCAATAACAAATGTTTTCAAGCGTTTAGAGTGGTGTAGAAACCTCCAGAATTGGTCCCTCGAGCAGTGGAAACGTGATATTCTCAGAAGAATCATCGTTTACCCTATTTCCAACCTCCGGCCGCGTGTACGTTTGGAGACAGCCGAAAGAAGCATTCCATCCAGACTGCCTTCTCCCAACTGTAAAACATGGCGGAGGTTCTGTGATGATCTGGGGTGCTATTTCATGGAGATCCGCCAGGCCAATGATATCCCTTCATGGAAGAATTAAAAGCCATAATTATTTAGGCATTTTGGGCGACCAAGTGCATCCTATGGTTCATGCACTGTTCACGGAGGGAAACGCCATCTTTCAGGATGATAATGCACCAATTCATACAGCTAGAATCGTTAAAGCATGGCACGAGGAACATTCTAATGAAGTTGAGCATCTCATCTGGCCCCCACAATCCCCAGACCTCAACATTATTGAGCATTTATGGTCGATTTTAGAGATTCAAGTTAGACGTCGATTTCCGCCGCCATCGTCGCTCAAAGAACTGGAGGGTGTTTTAACTGAAGAATGGGCTAAAATTCCTTTGGAAACAATTCACACCTTGTATGAATCCATACCTCGGAGAATTGAGGCTGAAATCGCCGCAAAAGGTGGACCTACACCATATTAAACTAACTTTTGTTGATGTTTCCATGTGTTTCCATTATTTTGTCCAACCCCTGTATATGTATGTCTTCAAAATTCTTATCATTCATATATTTCTATCACTTTTCTCTATATCTTAATATCAATCTGCTATATCAAGTTCTCTTTGTAAACACCTTTTTTTTCCTTCCCTTTTTTTCTTTTCATTTACTTCCACTCCCTCCCCTTCCCTTTAGGGGCATTTCTTATGATTTTTAGGCCGGGATCTCACATGCGAGAAACTCGCATGATTCTCATGCAGGTCTCTCACATGAACACCCAGCGCTGCCGCCGGCACTCGGAGCGAAGCGTGCGGCTGCATGTATTTCATGCATGCATGTGTGATCCCGGCCTTAGAGAAATTTTCTCTTATTTTAAGCCTCTAGTTGTTATACCCTGCTCACTTGTTTTTTAAACTTTGAGAAAGGCCCAACTCCGGCGCAAAAAAATGTTGGTATTAATAAAATGCATTTTGGAATCCCAGGTCTCTTTATTCCCGCAGCGCAGCTTGTCTAAATGTACCAGGTTCCATTTTTGCCATTCCTGAAGTATGTTAACATGTTAAATGCCGCTGTCAATCTCTGACAGCGGCATTTGACTCGTGCAAACCAGATGCACATCATTAGCTCCGTCCATCCTCACCTTTGTCACATGACCACGGGGCGTTGATGGGTTGGAATGACATCCCGGGCTCTGCAGGAGACCCTGAGGTTGTCATTGCCAAATTGCTATGAGCGCTGCACCATAGCCAGTTGTGCTCAAAAGTTTACATAACCCGGTAGAATTTTTGCTTTCTTGGCCTTTGTTCAGAGAATATGAATGATAACACCAAAACTTTTTCTCCACTCATGGTTAGTGTTTGGATGAAGCCATTTATTGTCAAACTACTGTGTTTTCTCTTTTTAAATCATAATGACAACCCAAAACATCCAAATGACCCTGATCAAAAGTTCACATACCCCATTTCTCAATACCGTATATTGCCCTCTCTAACATGAATGACAGTTTGAAGTCTTTTGTGGTAGTTGTGGATGAGGTTCTTTATTTTCTCAGATGGTAAAGCTGCCCACTCTTCTTGAAAACACATGAAATGGCTTCACCCTACCACTAACCATGAGTGGAACAAAAATTTTGGTGTTATCGTTCATATTCTCTGAAAATAGGCCAAAAAAGCAAAAATTCTGCTGGGGTATGTAAACTTTTGAGCAGAACTGTAGCAGGGACTATTGAAACATGTAAAAAGTAAAAAAAAAAGTTTTTAAAAATATTTTTAAAAAATTGCAAAAATAGAAAAGTTCAAATCACCCCACTTTTTCAAAATAAAACAATTAAAAAAAATTACACATATTTGGTATTGCAGCGTTCATAAATGCCCAAAAATAATCGGATCGGTAAATGGCGTAATGAGAAAAATACTCAAAAAATACTCAAAAAGCAAGAATTACGTTTTTTTGGTCGCCGCAGCATTGCAATCAAATGCAATAACAGGCAGGTTTAGCATTTAGGCCGGGGTCATACTTACGAGTGTGATGCGAGAAATTTGCACTATTCTCTCTCATCAATACCCGGCACTGACACGGGCACTTGGCACTATTTCTATGCATGAGTGGAGGATGGGGAAAAAAACAAAGTAGGAGAAGGAAAGGGAATTATCACACTTAGTAAACCTAGCAACAGTCATGGATAAACCCACCAAACGCCTTCTCATATAACCACCAATACCTATCCTCCCAGCCATGCAGCATACGCTAGCTCTGATGATGTGAGTCAGTCAGGACCAAGATTATATAGGGGATAGGAGTGGCTAACCGTGCTCAGATGAGAGCGCAGGCTCCTACAGCTCTGAACATTGATGACTAACCCCTGTACTGACAAAAGAAATTTACACCATTTAAAAAGAAGGTCAAGTGCTTCATTTCAGAGCAGGAGTAGGAGCAATCAGATGCTGCGGTCTTCTGGCTCCTCTCTGTCTCGGTAACCCCATGACACTTTTTATTTCCATGAACTTAAGTTGTATGGTAATTATAGATGTTTTGTGGAAAGGACACATGTCTGAGGTGTTCTGTAAAAGTGGTTGATTTAGTTAATGTAACTTTAGGTGTATATGATTATCATAATGTTATAATTTTAATACTTTTATTTTATATAAGCGTCCTATATTTAAAAGATATTTAGCTAGTGTTTTAATTGCAAAGATGTATCTATTAAATAAGATATCGGGAGCCTATTTTTTTGAAAGGCCCACTGATTAGTAGAGTGAAGGTGCCACATCTCCTTCATTATATTCATTTTGTAGTGACTAGAGATGAGCAGAATGATTCGCAGACAATAAAGTTAAAGCTAAATTTCCTGAAATTTGCATTTTCACATGAATTTGAACACTTTAAGATTCGATTCTCGATTCACAAAAAAAAAAACCTTCCCCAGCACAATTTCCAAGACTGGTGAAGCATCAGAGAGCCAGCTAATGTCATTTTATGTGGCCGTCTGGGCTTCAACATTATCATCCCAGTTTATTAAGTGGCTTATCATATTTTGTACAGTAGTGGCCAGTACAGCACTGGGACATCGGAGATCAATGTTTCCCAGCAGAGTACAGTCGTGCTCAGGACTAGTACAATGTACAACAGAGTTGGATTACATCTCCAGATTAACCGGGAACGTGAACCAGACAGATCAGGACGAAACAAAATGTATTGTTTTTGTTGTCTCTCTCTTGCCACTCCACACCAACCCACAAATCAGATTTTTGTGGAAAATTCAGTAAAGCCAGCGAATTCGAATTTCACAAAATCTACTTATCTCTAGCAATGATTGTGTCTGATATTGCGGCTCAGTCTCATACTATTCTGATATTGATGGCATTTCCAAAAATGTCCTATTGAAATGAATGAGATACAATCCTAAAGACGGGCCATCAGTATTGTGTTAGTAGAAAAATGCCTTAACTATGCTACTGTATATGTTGAATCTTCACGCTTATTCACCAGAAATAAATAGTTTGTGCACATTCAATGCAAAACCATAAGCTCCTGCAAGCTTGTACGCCTTATTCACACATGGTTGTATCTGGTAATGAGTTAAGCTATTGAGCACAGCAGCTTATTTTGTTATTGACAGGGTCATTTTAACTTTTGCCACAGAGCAGTTTATGCCAGTTTTTAGCTGCTCTGTGCTCTGCTGAGATGTAGCAAATGATAACCTCTGACAAAGTTTTCAGCGCTTGCCAAGTTTGGAGAGTGACAACAAAATTTGGATGCAGTTTACAACATTTATTTAGTGCAATGTTTAGAAATTGCACTAAACCTTGAATCAATCAATAACCAAGTACATCCAGCAAAGCTGGGCGAAAAACCCCGCAAACATCGTGACAAAAATAAAAAATGTAGGCTGGAGGGCTGGTGCTGATCTTATTTAGTCAAGACTGGCACAGAACCCCCTCAGCACAAGGTAATTAAGGATAAATTCTTCCCGATGATTTTCGCTGGACCAATCGAATAACTGATGACAAAAAACATCTGACCTGCTACCAAGGGCTAAAAATATAACCTGCTCATGTCAGTGCACAGCTGACCCATCCAAACCACCAAATTGATGGGGTCTAAAAATCTGCCCGGATACCATTACAACCATGTAATCACCTCAGGTTGAAATTACCTCACGTAAAACTAAGAGTGAAGAAGCAGGGAATGAAGAAAGGGGGAGGTGAGTAGGAGAACAATCACCATCAAATATAATAAAGGTCAATAGCCATCAAATATACTATATGGCACTGTGACACCTTGTGTTCCCCTAGAGCCGCAATTCCCACGCTGTCAAAAGACAACGTGAGCGCTCAGCTGTGACTGAAGGTATAAAGTTTACCTCCGTTCACTGGTGTCAGCCCATGGGACTACTGCTCCCATCATCCGACACCTGCTGCCGCTAATAACAGCGAGAGCAGGAGCGGCTGATGGGTGTATTCATTAGCCGGCTTCTGCGCTGTAAATAAACAATTTAAAAAAAAAATGGCGTGGGTTCCTCTCTATTTTGATAACCATCCAGGTAAAACTCACAGCTGGGGGCTGCAACATTCAGCTGTCAGCTTCAACAAGGAACAGGGCTGGTAATCAAGAACAGAGGGGTCCCCACGCTGTTTTTTTAATTATTTAAAGAAATAACTTTAAAAAATGGCATGGGGTCCCCCCCATTTTTAACAACCAGCCTTGCTAAAGCAGACAGCTGGGGGCTAGTATTCTCAGGCTGGTAAGGGACCATGGATATGGCCCCCCAGCCTAAAAATAGTAGCCCACAGCTGCCCAGAAAAGGCAAATGTATTAGATGCACCAATTCTGGTGGTTTGCCTGACTCTTCCCACTTGCCCTGTTGCAGTGGCAAGTGGGGTTAATATTTGTGGATTTGATGTCACCTTTGTATTGTCAGGTGACATCAAGACCATGGCTTAGTAATGGAGACTCTCTATTGGAGAGACATCTATGAGGCACCTATCCATTACTAATCCTATAGTTACAGTGGGTACGGAAAGTATTCAGACCCCTTACATTTTTCACT
>VIAB01000801.1:224911-239318 GCA_009801035.1 Oophaga pumilio | reverse complement strand
GCCGTTAAAAGGCGTATCGGCGGTCGTTAAGGGGTTAAACACCACTCCAGTAAATTTTTTTCTTTCTTTTGCCCCTTTGTTAGGTATCATACATGTCCTGAAGGTAGTAACATACTCACCGGATATGGTTTGCTCTCGCATTCAGACACACTGGCACCACGTAAACACACCTGTGACCTGCCGGATCACTGTGCTGCGGGTAGGTTACTCTCTCAATGTAAGTGTATGAGACTAAGAAGGCTCTTTAGCCTCGTTTTGAGCCTCATAAACTTGCATTGAGAAAATGTAAAAATAAAGTGACCTCAGCTCCACCAAGCAACCACTGTGCGATTCAGCAGGGAGATCGCTCCCTTTGACAGCCCATCGCCTCCCTTGCAGCACATACTTCTTCCACTACCAACTCAATGCCCTATCAATGTGATAAAGCACTCCCATCACAATTTTTTGTCCTCTTAATGTATTGCAGTCATATTATATAACGACAATATTCGTGAAAATAACAATACTAATATATAAATGTCTGCGTCACAAAAATATTCATCAATTAGATGGTTAAAGCATCAGTGGAGCACTTATGTCACTCTTTCAAGCTATAGGCCAGATCTGTTGAAAAAATATTTTTTCTTATTAGAGTAGAAGCAACATAAGCTACAATAGATACAGGCTTTCAGTGACCAAATAACAGAAAAATAAAAAAAATATTTTGTTAGTATATTAGAAAAATACAATTCAAGTCCTTAATAGAGGTCATCTCCCATAGGCCTAAACAATGGCCAGGAGGTTTATAGATAACAGCATAACTTCTCTGACATTATGGAGCACATTTGAGACATGGGAGCAAAGATGAAGGACCACAGAAATATTGAATTATTAAGCATCCAGTGGGACCTGGGTAGAGAGCGGCCCCCCTTTTTTTCGGTGTAAAACCTTTCCCCTGATGAACCCGTACAATAAGATGGGATAAACGAGTTGGCAATTATGGTTAATGTATCAGGACTTTACAGTTACACACGATAAGTATCATTACATTTACTCTGAATATATGGACATGACGACCATGCTGCTATCTGTACCCATTATGCCTCTAATGGTCGGTCTATAGAATCTACATTATAGGGGATACCTAGGATGCTATCTGTATTTATCTTCTTTCATATGTATTGCTATATCTGTGGCTATAATAATAATAATCTTTATTTATATAGGGCCAACATATTCCGCAGCGTTTTACAGTTTAACAGTTTCAAAACACAAGTCATAAGTAATAACGTTAACAATACAATAATTAAAGCAAAATAAGCCGCCCCTGCTCGTGAGAGCTTACAATCTACAATGAGGTGGGGGAGATACAAAGTACAGGTATGTATATACAATGGTGCATTTACAATGATGGTCCAGCCATCTTGAGGGAGTGAGGGATGGATGGAGATAGTGAATGGGCTACACACACACACTTACACATAGAATGACTTTGATTAGTGAATGTGATAGGCCGCTCTGAACAAATGTGTTTTGAGGGAGCGCCTGAAACCATGCAAATTGTGGATAGTCCTAATTTCTTGGGGTAGAGTATTCCAGAGGATTGGCGCAGCGCAGGAGTAGTCTTGGAGTCGGGAGTGGGAGGTACGGATTAGTGCAGAGGTTAGTCGAAAGTCGTTTGCAGAGCGCAGCAGTCGGTTAGGCCGATAGATAGAAATGAGGGAGGAGATGTAGGGGGGTGCTGCACTGTGGAGAGCTTTGTGGGTGAGAACAAGTACTTTGAATTGGATCCTATAATGAATGGGCAGCCAGTGTAAGGACTGGCGAAGAGCGGACGCGTCCGAGTACCGATTAGCCAGATGGATGACCCTGGCTACTGCATTAAGGATGGACTGGAGAGGGGATAGTCGAGTAATGGGGAGGCCAAGTAATAGAGCGTCGCAGTAGTCCAGGCGGGAGTGGATCAATGCTACAGTGAGTTTTTGTTGTTTCCATGGTGAGAAAAGGGCGGATTCTAGAGATGTTCTTTAGGTGTAGGCGGCAAGAGATTGTATATTGGAGGTGAAGGAGAGATTGGTGTCAAACATAACACCCAGACAGCGAGCCTGTTGCCGGGGTGTTATTATGGTGCCGCCCACGGAGAGGGAAATGTCAAATTTAATGAGGTTAGTAGACGACGGGAGCAGAAGAAGTTCAGTTTTGGAGAGGTTGAGTTTCAGATAGAGAGCGGACATGTTGGAGACTGCGGACAGACAGTCACTGGCGTTCTGTAGTACAGCGGGGGTAAGGTCGGGGGGTGACGTGTATAGTTGTGTGTCATAAGCATGCTGTTATCTATAAAACTTCTGGCCATTATTTAGGCCTATGGGAGATGGCCTCTAATAAGGACTTGCATTATATTATTCTGATATACTAACAAAATATTTTTTTTTAATATTTTCTGGGCTTCTACTCTAATAAGAAAATTATTGTGTCAATTGATCTGGCTTATATATATACAGCTCTGGTAAAAATTAAGAGACCACTGCAAAATTTTCAGTTTGTCTGATTTTTCTCTCTATAGGTATATTTTTGAGTAAAATGTAAATTGCTCTTTTATTCTATAAACTACTGACATGTCTCCTAATTTCCAAGCAATAAATTTTGTATTTTTCAGACAATGAGAAATGGTCAAAATAAAAAAATGCAGAGCTTGCAGACCTCAAATAATGCTAAAGAAAGCACATTCATAATCATTTAGAAACAAAAATACTAATGTTTTAGCTCTGGAAGAGTTCAGAAATCAATATTTTGTGGAATAACCATGATTTCAATCACAGCTTTCAAGCGTCTTGGCATGCTTTCCACCAGTCTTTCACACTGCTTTTGGGTGACCTTATGCCACTCCTGGTACAAAAATTTAAGCAGTTATTCTTTGTTTGATGGCTTGTGACTATCCATCTTCCTCTTGATCACATTCCAGAGGTTTTCAATGGGGTTCAGGTCTGGAGATTGGGCTGGCCATGACAGGGATTTGATGTGGTGGTCCTTCATCCACACATTGATTGACCTAGCTGTGTGGCATGGCACATTGTCCTGCTGGAAAACTCAGTCCTCAGATGTGGGGAACATTGCCTGAGCAGAACAAAGCAAAAAGATGTGCACGAGGCGTACTACCATAAGAAAGTAATCAAGTGGGTGCAAATATCAGTGGTAAACACAAGAATGCAAACAAGAGAAAAAAGCACCACTGTAAGATATGCACAAACCTCTATAATCTAAAATACAAAAACTTTATTGACACATCAAATAAAAAAAACAATTAAAAACATGCATGGATCTCCCCCATGATGTATAATGTGAATATCAGACCTAGAGTGTCAAATCAATAGAGCACAAAGTTGATCTGAAATAACTTCATAGTATCTGTGGTTTAAGCAGACTTAAACCACTACATGTAACATAGCCCAATTCAGGGCTCCATGAGGAGCAAAATACAAAGGATAAATAAAGGCAACCTGCAACCCATGGAACAAGATAGAGGGAGAGTCCAGCAAGCCCCACGCGTATCGCCGTGTCAAGGCACGGCTCCATCAGGGAAAGTGACGATATGTGGTCAATACCTGTTTACATACATGCATCATTGGTGGTCAGTGAGTACCGGTGGGCGCCGGAGACCCTAGCCAGAAGCGGAAGTCGCGTCAAGAGCGACGTGTGGGCAGATATCTCTGCCCACACTATAATCCACATGCATGCGCCGGTCAGCCATTGCCTGAGCAGAATGAATCGACTGTTTTTCCTTGTATGCGGCTTGATTCATACGTCCTTCGCAAACATTAACCTGCCCAATTCCAGCCTTGCTGAAGCATCCCCAGATCATCACCAATCCTCCACCAAATTTCACAGTGGGTGCAAGACACTGTGGCTTGTACGCCTCTGCCAGGTCTCTCTCTAACCAATAGACGACCAGGTGTTGGGCAAAGCTGAAAATTAGACTCATCAGAGAAGATTACCTTACTCCAGTCCTCTATGGTCCAATCCTTATGGTCTTTAGCAAACTTCAGCCTGGCTCTCCTTTGCTTCTCAATGAAGAAAGGCTTTTTTCTAGCTTTACATGACTTGAGACCTGCCTCTAGGAGCCTGTTACAAACTGTTCTTGCCGTGCACTTCACCCCAGCTGCAATTTGCCATTCCTTTTGTAGGTCACTTGATGTCATCCTGCGGTTGGTAAGTGACATTCGAATAGGATGACGGTCATCCTGGTCAGTGGAGAGTCGTTTTCGCCCTCTGCCGGTCTGAAGCTTTGTTGTCCCCCGTGTCTGCTGCTTGACCTTGTTGTAATGGACTGCGGTCTTAGAAATTTTTAAGGCTGGAGGTAACATGACCCTCACTGTACCCCTCTGTCTTAACTTTTGCCAGAGCTGTGAATCTTGCAAGAGTGACATAAGTGCTCCACTGATGCTTTAACCCCTTAACGACCAGGGGAATTTCAGTTTTTGAATTTCCGTTTTTTGCTCCCCTTCTTCCCAGAGCCATAATTGTTTTATTTTTTTTTGGTCAATATAGCAATGTGAGAACTTGTTTTTTTGCGGGACAAGTTGTACTTTTGAACGACACCATTGGTTTAAACATATCGTGTACTGGAAAATGGGAAAAAAATTCCAACCAAGTCAAATGGTGAAATTGCAAAAAAAAAAAAAAAAGTGCAATTTCACAGTAGTTTTTTATTACCATGTTCCCATAATGCTAAAACTGACCTGCCATTATGATTATCCAGGTCATTTGGAGTTCACAGACACCAAACATGTATAGTTTCTTTTTTATTTAAGTGGTGAAAACAAAAATCCAAAATTTGTTAAAAAAAAAAAAAAGGCGCCATTTTCCGAGATCTGTAGCGTCTCCATGTTTTGTGATCTTGGGCTGGGTGAGGGCTTATTTTTTGTGTGCTGAGCTGACGTTTTTACTGATACTATTTTGGTGTAGATATGATCTTTTGATTGCCCGTTATTGCATTTTATTGCTATGTAACGGCAACCAAAAAAAACATAATTCTGAGGTTTTGATTTTTTTCTCATTATGCCATTTACCGATCGGGTTAATGACATTGATACATCAGGCGATTCTGAATGCGGCGATACCAAATATGCGCATATTTGAATTTTTACTGTTTTATTTTAAATGGGGTGAAAGGAGGGTGATTAGAATTTTTTTTTATATATTTTTAAAAACTTTTTTTTTTTTTTTTTACTTTTTGCATGCTTCAGTAGTTTCTATGGGAGACTAGAAGCTGCAGTAATTTGATCGCTCCTACAACATACAGGTGATGATCAGATCACCTGTGTGTAGCAGAAATGCTCATTTGCAATGAGCACCGACCACGGGGTGGAAATGACAACCATGGCGGTCTGCTGCAGACCTCTGGTTGAAATGCTGACCCATCGGTGACCCAAGATCATGTGACGGGGGTCACAGAAGGGGAGGGGGAATTAGCAACGCGCATCTGGTGAGCTCAAGTTAAATGCCACTATCAGAGACTGACTGCGGAATTTATCCAGTTAACAGCTGACATTCCAACCGCGGCTGTTGCGGGTACATGTCAACTGTATAGATCAGCTGTCAGGTGCGCGGAAAGGTGCGGGCTCAGCGCTGGAGCCCGCACCAAACAGGGGAAGTTCGGCATGGGCATACTATTAGGCCCAGTGTCAGACAGGTGTTAACCATTTTATAGTTTGCAGACAGCACACAGGGAGTTTAAGGGATGCACGCCCAGGTTCATGGATCAAAATGAACCATAATGTCCAAAATCAAAAAAAGGGGAGCAGCATCCATCCAGGTGAAGAAAATATAACATCTTTATTCTGCCATAAAAGGTAGCAACGTTTCGGCCATCTTGTGGCCTTTATCAAGTACAAACACATAGGTGCAAGGGTGTCCCTTAAATGGTGTGGAGGGGCCAATCACCATCAATCACCATCAAGGGTTACACCCCTTCGCTTAATAGACATATAATACATTCGAGTGCGACACAAACTATAGACGTCACTCTCTGGCGCCGCGCCCCTGAGATGAAGTGGTATCCGGTGCCGCTTGATGTAATACCGCCGCTGATAGGACGGTGAGTTGGGCGCCAAAAGGGAGACCATAATTCTGATTGGTGAGGTTTGGCGATATGTATACTATCGGCTGATATGTCCCTCGTTGCCATAGCTATGCTGTAATTAGACTGTGATTGGTGGGAGTGCATTTCCATGTTTGTTTACAATCTTGCTTGATCTGAATTTGTATATAATTATATAATGTGATGACCCATGTGATATATGAATATGTGCCTGTATTATCTGATCGCTGTTTTATCTATGTATTATATGTCTATTAAGCGAAGGTGTGTAACCCTTGATGGTGATTGGCCCCTCCACACCATTTAAGGGACACTCTTGCACCTATGTGTTTGTACTTGATAAAGGCCACAAGATGGCCGAAACGTTGCTACCTTTTATGGCAGAATAAAGATGTTATATTTTCTTCACCTGGATGGATGCTGCTCCCCTTTTTTTGATTTAGGTGTTAACCATTTAACTGATAGCTTTTCTGAGACGTGAAAATTTTTTAAATATTAAAATTATTGCTATTTTCTTGAATATTGACACCTCAAACACACATTTTTCGGTGTTTACATTTAGGGAATAATAGGGTAAGAGATGGAGAGCCGAAGAGGAGCAGGTGCGCCACATGGCAATATTAGAGTTCCAACCTCCATGGCAAGGTAGAGAAAGTGGGTGAGACTGCTATAGGGCTAGCCCCAGTGTCCACTCCACTCGCTGTAACGCAATTATTTAGCCCAGCCTTTTTATGGTATTAAAATAAGTTTTGTAACTAGTAGGAGGGTCTTTTTAAGTTCTTTTGTAAGAGTTTCTGGGACCTTGTTTTCTATCTTAATAGTCTTGTTCATCATGTCATACAACACTTGCAATTACTTATTTTGCCTTTCTACCCAGTTAATTCATCTGCGTTCTATGTAGAAACAGACCTTGTCTGCAGAAATTATTCCTCTCCAACTCCTGACCCAACTGCTTCCCCTCCCCCCCGCCATTGACTTTTTCAGTAACTGAAGACTCATACAGAGAAAATTGACCTTGTGTTCCTACACAGAGCCTAGAACGATTGAGCTAGTCAAGTTTTTTCAAGTGATGCCATAGCCCTAATGGAAAAAAAAAATGTATTGGGTAGAAAGGCAAAATTAGCAATTGTCTGTACGCAGTGCTATATAATATGATGGCTGCAATATATCAAGAGGATAAAACCTTTGAATGGAGGAGAGCTTCTTTAAGTAAGCAATGCCTTATCAATTTAACTTTGTGTTTTTACATTTGCAATTGTTTATTTTTTAATGAACCCATAAGTGAAAGGAAAGAAACTTTGGGATACTGAAAAACGCAACAAAAAAACGAAGCACAAAAATCGGCAAAGTAGGCAGCAAAATCTTAATTTTGTCTGCAGCTTTTTTTTTTTACTGCCTCTTAAGAGATCAGGTTTTGGCAGCAGAAAAAAAGCAATCTGTGAATATAGCGTGCGCGGGGAAAATTCTGCCTCCAAAAAACCACATATAAAAAAAAGTGTCAAAAACATGCTATTTTATGCAGTGTTTTTTCTGTCAAAAGATGCAGAAATGGTGAAGAAATTTCCTGCAAACACTTAAAGTCGGCACATACCCTTATACAGTTTCATACATCTGCTCTATGGGCCTAACTCAAAGTTTACACCTATTTTCTGGTGCAAAACACTATGAAAAGTTGTGAAAGTTTTGACCAACTCAAAGTTGTGAAAAACTTTGCAACTCTTTGCGTTGTCATATTGGTTCAAGTCAGATATGCTGAAGAGGGCAGAGTATGGGCATGATTTTCACCAGAAAAATTATTTCAGTCCCCGATCTGGTGCACTCCATCGAGATGATGTGACAAATTCATTAAATGGATTCTCCAAGAATACAAAAAAAATATAAACAAATACCGTATATACTCGAGTATAAGCCGACCCAAGTATAAGCCGACCACCCTAATTTTGCCACAAAAAATTGGGAAAACTTATTGACTCGAGTATAAGTCTAGGGTGGGAACTGCAGCAGCTACTGGTAAAATTCAAAAATAAAAATAGATGCCAATAAAAGCAAAATTAATTGAGACATCAGTAGGTTAAATGTTTTTGAATATCCATATTTAATCAGGAGCCCCATATAATGCTCCATACAGTTCATGGTGCTCCATACAAAATACGCCCCATATAATGCTGCACAAAGGTTAATAATGGCTCCATAAGATGCCCCATAGAATAATATGCCCCATATGCTGCTCCATAAAGATTATGGCCCCATAAGATGCCCCATAGAATATGCCTCCATATGCTGCTCCATAAAGGTTATGGCTCCATAAAATGCCCCATAGAATATGCTGCTCCATAAATGTTATGGCCCCATAACATGCCCCATAGAATATGCACCCATATGCTGCTCCATAAATGTTATGGCCCCATAAGATGCCCCATAGAATATGCCCCCATATGCCGCTCCATAAAGGTTATGGCCCCATAAGATGATCCATAGAATATGCCCCCATATGCTACTGCTGCTGCGAATAAAAAAAAAAAAAAGACATACTCACCTCTCGTCGCTGGGGGCCAGGTGCCGGTGTCCTGAGCAGGCGGGGACACCGGTGTGCTATGGGGGACAGGTGCCGGTGTGACCACTGGCTCAGGCCCCCGGCACCTGCGATATTTACCTGTCCCCATTCCACCGCCGCGAGCCGCAGTGTCTTCCGGGTCCTCTGGCTGTGAATGTTCAGGCAGAGGGCACGCACTAACCACGTCATCGCGCCCTCTGACCTCAACGTCACAGCCAGAGGACATGAGGACAGAGCGGTGCGCAGCGGTGGAATGGGGACAGGTGAATATAGCATGGCTACCCCGGCCTCCCCGTCATACTCACCACCTCCTGGCGCGTCTCTGCAGCCCCTGTGTCTCCCATTGTCTCCGGCGCCGCAGCTCTTCATTCCTTCAGCAGTCACGTGGTACCGCTCATTAACGTCATGAATATGTGCATATTCATGACGTTAATGAGCGGTACCACATGATCGCTGAACATAGGCGCCAGAGACCATGGGAGAAGCAAGGGGGCTGAAGACAGCGCCATTAGGGGGTGAGTATATGTGACAGCCGCGCTCCTCCTCCCCCGCCGACCTCCTGGTAGAGGACTCTAGTATAAGCCGAGAGGGGCACTTTCAGCCCTAAAAAAATGGGCTGAAAATCTCAGCTTATACTCGAGTATATTCGGTAACTAAAATAATTATTGTAAGTAAATTCTTAAATAAATTTAATTAGCGGAAGATTAGCGTTTCCTCAAGGGAGGTAATCACTACAGAATTAAAATGGCTGCAGCCTTATACTAGCAGAAACCAGTTCTAGATTACGACAGATGCCTGTGAGAATCTGCAGTAGGAAGCACTGCCTTATTTCATATGTACGAATATGTGCTCGCAGTGGATATTCTGATCTAATACTGGAGATACCAGGAGTGCTGAGGTAAGAAGAGGCTGCTTGAACTGCTGTCTATCCTGTCTCTCTTCTAATACTGGAGATACCAGGGTTTCTGAGGTAAGAAAAGGCCACACACTGCTGTTAATCCTGTCTATTATGTGATCTAATACTGAAGATACCAGGGGTGCTGAGGTAAGAGGCTGCTTGCACTGCTGTCTATCCTGTCTCTCTTCTAATACTGGAGGTACCAGGAATTCTGAAGTAAGAAGAGGCTGCTCACACTGCTGTCCATCCGGTCTCTCTTCTAATACCGGAGATACCAGGGATTCTGAGCTAAGAAAAGGCCACACACCGCTGTCCAACCTTTCTACTACTGATCTAATACTGGAGATGCCATGGGTGCGGCACCACACCTGTCCACCATGTGTTCCTAAAGGATAATACTGCACATGCTCAGAGGCTCCTGCCCTAACATTCTAGTTCATGTTTCTGTCAGGGTAGCAATGCAGCAGCCATTTTAATTTTACAGTAAGTAGCTCACTAGACAACTATTCTGATTTTATGTTTAAAATATTTAGGAATTTATAATAATATTTCCTTTAGTTATTTTTTTTCTATTCACGGAGAACCCCTTTAAGTGTTGTGTGCCTCTTAATGAACTTGGCATATCTTACTCCTCCATGCCTGTCATGAAGACTTAGTGTGTAAAAATTATTAATACACTGTATTGACAATCTTATGTATAATGATCCTGAAAGAAAGCACTGCAAAATGGGCTAATACATTTCAATTAGCAATAATAACAATGAAGTAAAAAGTCATTCCGGTGTCTTCAGCAGTCCCATAGACTATGAGCACCGCAATGGCACACTTGGGCAGCCACGGCTCCATTCCAACAGGGTGTTTCAGAGCTCTGATCTCAGGATCAGTGCGGTCCCAGTAGTTGGAACCCACAGCAATTAAGTTATGACCTGTCCTATGTTATTGTTAATGTACCAATTAATTAGCACCGCAAATTTATTAAATACACTTTAGTTAAATAGATCCATTAACAACCCCTTGCACCGCTACATCGAAAAATGATCTAAATTTGTGTCAATCTTCTAAGTAAATATATTTTTAAAGGTGCTATTGACATGAAATTCTCACCAGATGTCGGTATCAACCCATCCAATCCACAGAGGTAAAGAAATCCAATCACAGATGTCCGTAAAACAGGATTTTGGTTGCTTACCGTAAAATCTGTTTCTCGGAGCGCTCATTGGGGGACACAGGAAACCATGGGTGTATGCTGCTGCCACTAGGAGGCTGACACTATGCATATGAAAAAAGGGTTGGCTCCTCCTCTGCAGTATACACCCCACTGACTGGCATCTAATCAGCTAGTGAGAAAGCAGTAGGAGAAGAACATGAGAGAACCAAACAGAACAGACAACTCAAACATAACCATAACAATCAGAAGAAAGGACGAGAGTTGTAAACAGATGGGAGGGTGCTGTGTCCCCCAATGAGCGCTCCGAGAAACAGATTTTACGGTAAGCAACCAAAATCCTGTTTTCTCGATCGCTCTAATTGGGGGACACAGGAAACCATGGGACGTCCCAAAGCAGTCCTTGGGGTGGGAAGAAAATTGGCAGAAAAACTCCATTCAGGTCTGGAAAGTCCCCAATGCTGCCTGCAAGATCTTTCTGCCTAAGCTGGCGTCCGCCGAAGCGTAGGCGTGGACCCTGTAAAATTTGGCAAACGTGCGGATGGAAGACCGGTTTGCCGCTTTGCAAAGTTGTAGGGCGGATGCCCCATGGTGAACCGCCCAGGAGGCGCCTACTGTTCGGGTGGAGTGAGCCTTAATCCCGAAGGGAGGCACACTGATGTTAACCCGGTAAGCCTGCAATATGCAGTCCTAATCCCACACGCAACTGTAGCCGTGGAAGCCGGCAGGCAATCTGTCCAAAACCGACACAAGTGTTTGTGACACCCTGGTGATATCCGCCACGGATTGTGACAGAGAAGCCGCCCACTCCGGGGTAGGGGGGTCAGAACTGCCTGGGGCTGAAGGGGACTCCTGGGTGGGTACCGTGGGGTCGCTGCAGGCCTGGCAGAGGGGAGACGACTGACCTGAAGGGAGTCTGCTGTTACAGGAAGAGCACACAAAGTGCCTAACCAGGGTAGTAGAGGAAGAGGAAGGTGGGGGGCGAGCAGGCTCACCCTTGTGCTTAGGCATGGTGAGAGTCCCACTAACTGATGCCAGAAGGTTGGGGGACACAAAGGAGACAGAAGAGAGTGTCAGCTCTGCAGGGCAGAGCAACTCACGGTTGCTGAAGGTGCGTGATCCTATCAGGCTGTGGGAGAAGTGGTCCTGCTGGGAGGATACTCGTTCCCTGAAGATGGCGCCCAGATGAGAAAAACGCACGCTGTTACTCCAGGTTCCCGCTCTCCTGAGTGGGCGGTGCGAAAACGCTGCACAGAGCCGCAAATAGGGCGGCTACAGAGCGCCGTGGAGCAAAGAGGGAGGTGGGCGGGGCCTCTGACTAGTGTAAGACGGGCGGGAGAAAAGCCCTCCCGGAAGTAGGGAAACAGGGGGCGGAGCCGGCGCCGGAAGTAGGCCCCGAATGAAGCAGGGGCCTCAATTAGTAACTGAGGCCACCGGCAGGGGGAGGGGAGGGGCGGGCGGTTCGCCGAGAAAAACCGCCCCCTGCTGCGGCGCGATAGTGCGCCCTAGTAGAAGGGTGGCCCCGGACAGAAAATCCCCTCCTGAGGACTCATCCCCTCGGAGGGGAGTGTGAAAGGCCCCTCCAGAAAGAGTGCGACGGCGAGCCTGGAGCTGCAGGGAACCCGGGAGGTGCTGCGCCCTGGGAGACGTAAGAGATAAGGGGCTCCCAGAAAGCAATCCTCACCCCTATGGGGGGAAGTGGAGGTGTTGGGGGGGGGTTGGCACATCCCTGCACGCACATCCCTGCACATTCCTTCTTTCTTCTCATCTTATCTTCTTTCTATCTTCCTTCTTCTGTCCTATTTGGGAAAGGGACAATACCTTAAATGAAGATCGGACGTCCGGAAGACAGATGTGGGACATCCGTGTCTCTCCATCCGACAGGCTCTGGTGGGCGAGTGGTTGGGAGACGGAGGCAGGCCCGAGTCTTTGTCCTGGATGCCTAAACACACGTCCGTGTTAGGGAATTACAGGGGGTCCTGCCAAGGAACAGACATATGAGGATACGGGGTGGCAGTACACGCCGTACTCAGTCTCTACGTGGGACTACAGTAGTGACTGTTCACACTGTATCCCTCCGGAAACCTGAAAAGGAACGACGCACATTAGGTAGATATGGGTCTCCGGAGAGACCAGTGTCCACCTCCTACTGACACTAAGCTAAAACTGATTGGATGATGCCAGTCGGTGGGGTGTATACTGCAGAGGAGGAGCCAACCCTTTTTTCATATGCATAGTGTCAGCCTCCTAGTGGCAGCAGCATACACCCATGGTTTCCGGTGTCCCCCAATTAGAGCGATCGAGAAATTAGGTGTAGTAATGAGAAATCACACAGGGAAAAAGTATTGAACACGCTTACTGAAATGTATTTAATACTTCCCACAAAAGCCTTTGCTGGTGATGACAGTTTCAAGACACCTCCCGTATGGAGAAACTAGTCACATACATTGCTCAGATGTTGGAATGTGTTTTGGCTGTGATTTGCAGTGCCTTTTGGCCTTCAAACTTGGGTGTGTTTTATGGCATCCAAAAAGTTCAATTTTGTTCTCATCTGACCAGACTATATTCTCCCAGGATTTCACATACTTGTCTAAAGGTTGTTGAGCAAACTGTAAGCGCCCTTGAACATGCTTTTTGTTTAAGAATGGAGTCTTACGTGGTGAGTATGCATGCAGGCCATGGAGGATAAGTGCATTATTTATAGTTTTCTCTGAAACAACTGTACTTGCTGATTGTAGGTCTCTGTAGTTCTCTACTACAGGTGGTGCTTGGCTCTCGGACAACTCTTCTGATAATTCTGTTCAGTCCTTTGTCTGAAATCTTGCAGGGAGTACCTGGTTGTGGCCGGTTTATGGTGAAATTATATTTTTTCCACTTCCGGTTAAGGACCCCAAAAGTGCTCACTTGAACCTTCAGAAGCTTAGAAATTCTTCTTTAACCGATGCCATCAGTATGTTTTGCAATAACAACATTGAGAAGGTCTTGAGGCAGCTCACTGGTTTTACCCATCATGAGATGTTTCTTGTGTGGCACACTGGTAATGAGTCTCCTTTTTATAAGCCAACCGTTGAACCAGCTGATAGTGTTTTTCGCTAAGTGGCAGGATTGCGTTCTAATTACTGATAGATTTCTGCTGGTGTCATGACTTTCCATGGCTTTTTGCCCTCCCCTTTCTTCATGTGTTCAATACTTTCTCCCTGTGTCATTTCTCATTATTACAAATAATTTATGGACATTTATGGTTTGATTTCTTTGCCTGTGTGGATTGGATGGGTTGTTACTGACATCTGGTGAGAATTTCATGCCAGTAGCACTTTTGTTTTCTTTCAAAATATATATTACATATACCTTAAAGTAATGCCAATAAAACAACAGCAGCTCCTGGAACATAGCAATTAAAAAAAAAAAAAAAACAACAATAAAAAAATTGTTGCTGTGCGCTCAAGGTCCAGAATACCTTTGTCTTGGAGAGGTTGATATTACAACTATGAATAGAAGTCTGATTAATGTGGGAGGACAATGGCCACTAAGTCACCTGGCTAAATACCAGAAAACACCAACCCTGACATTGATATTAGACTATAAACCTCGGAAACCCTGTTTGCAAATGTAATTCAGTAGAATTCATGTCATTCAATTTTTGACCGGGAAAGCGAGTTCAATGATGCATGCTGCAATAGACGGATTTTGGTAAGAACTTACCTGTAAAATCCT
>VIAB01000801.1:188550-199182 GCA_009801035.1 Oophaga pumilio | reverse complement strand
TCTACTGGCTAACACGGTACGAAGATATACATCTTTACTGTTTATAAACTTCTGTAATTTATCTTGCGTATCCGCAAGATAAATAGACATGCTGCGACTTGGAAAGACGCGCCGCATGTCCGTCTCCGCGGGTGAGTCGCGGGCGTCACTGGAGGCATAGTGGACATGGGGTTTCTTAAAATCACATCCACTGTACTGTAACATCTAGACACTGCACAAGTACGCAGCGTCCAACCCGCAGCGTTTACTGACCGTGTGCACATACCCTAAGGCCTCTTTCACACATCCATTGTGCGCCCTCCGGCATTTTTTTGTCCAACCGCATCCGGCGAAATGTAATGCCGGATGCGTTTTTTTGTTGCATTGACTTGCATTAGCGCCGGATGGCGCCGCATGTCAGTGCGTTGTATGCGGTTTTGTCCGGATCCGGCGGAAATGTACATTCCGGCGGCCGGACAAAACGCAGCATGTAACGTTTTTGTTTTTTTTTGCCGGTGTCGCCTGATGTCTCCGGGCATCAGAAACCATCCGGCCAAAAACCGCATGTGGCGCATCCGGCTTTCTGATGCGGCGCTGCGGCTAAATGCCGGGGGCGCCGTCAGGCGCACAACGGATGTGTGAAATAGGCCTAAGAGGTCACCGTCTGATTATCAAATTGCGTCATCATGTCGGGCACATGAGCGGTGGAGGCGCCGTGCAAATATTTGCTGTATATTTACAGTTGTGTCTGCAGCTTTTTGCCACAGTTTTCCAAAATTGTTATAACAACATCAATGTTGACTTAATTTTTAAAATCCATGGCAAAAATATTAGTCACAGCAAAAAAAAAAAATGCAGTGTGATTGTAGCATTATCAAGGATACAGTAGCGCTAGGGTAAATACTAAAGTGCTGCAAAAAATCAGACAAAGACCACTACTTTGCCAAAAAGGTAAATAAATAAAAATAGTAATATTTTTTTGCGCACAATAACCTAGCTATTTGTCCCACCTAATATAAAGGAGCAAAGTTTTATCAATGAATATTTATTATTTATAAACAAAATGGGGTACAAATATGATGGTGTAAGAACCCCCAAAAAAGGAATGAATAAAAATGTAAATGTAGATACGTGGTCCTCTTGGAACCTCAAAAAAGATTCAAGGATAAAGAGTGATAAATAAAACAAATGGAACAGATGGGTTAAATTACAGTCATAATGTCTAACATTTAAACGGTAAGCTGCATAAAATGCTATAAAAGTAGATACCCCCGACAGATAAAATAAATTATACCACTTTATCTTATCTGCTATTTTGTCTACTATTTTTTGAATGGGGCATTTATAGGATTCAGTCTATATGTATTGCACTATCAGTCACTTTATTGCACTATAGTCACTTTTTTCTTCCTCTTTTAAAGGAAAACTGCAGTGGACATTATCCGCATAAATTGTCCAGCTCAGCGGTGGTATTATTACCAAACATCTAACCTTTTTCCTTATTTACAGCTTACCGTTTAAATGTTAGACATTATGACTGTAATTTAACCCATCTGTTCCATTTGTTTTATTTATTTATCACTATTTATCCTTGAGTCTTTTTTGAGGTTCCAAGAGGACCACGTATCTACATTTACATTTTTATTCATTCCTTTTTTGGGGGTTCTTACACCATCATATTTGTACCCCATTTTGTTTATAAATAATAAATATTCATTGATAAAACTTTGCTCCTTTATATTAGATGGGACAAATAGCTAGGTTATTGTGCGCAAAAATTATTACTATTTTGACTGTAGCATTGCAGCGTACCCTTGTCCTAAAAAGTGGGTGACAGGTTACATTTAAAATGTTATAACATCATTTTGTTAAATTTCTTTTAAAATGATTCTGAAAATATATGTATAACACTTTACCTAATTAGGAATACCGTATATTAAATATAACTAGTCAGAGTATACTGTTCCTCTTTTTATCCACTCCATTGTAGCCGACTATGCACTGAACACACTACAATGGAGTTGTTATAAGCAGGGCCGGCTCCAGGTTTTCATGGGCCCCAGGCGAAAGAGTCTTAGTGGGCGCCTTTAACACCAGCATTAATGATGCACAGATAAGAAATGCAGGTATAGTACAGTGTCAAAAATTTCACGTACTACTTACATTACATGAGTGATATCTATTGTAAATGCTACAATAGCGCAGAAACCGCCGAATCCTCTCAGTGCACAGTGAGTGCCCTGTGAGGATTCAAAAGTTTTCATTTTAGACTAGACAGTACAGTCCTCCATTCAGTATTATGGACACCACATAGTCCTCCATACAGTATAATGAGCTATATTGCTCCATACAGAATAATGGACCCCATATAGCACTCCATACAGAATAATGGACCCCATATAGCGCTCCATACAGAATAATGGACCCCATATAGCACTCCATACAGAATAATGGACCTCATATAGCACTCCATACAGAATAATGGACCCCACATAGCACTCCATACAGAATAATGGACCTCATATAGTGCTCCATACAGAATAATGGACCCCATATAGCGATCCATACAGAATAATGGACCCCATATAGCGCTCCATACAGAATAATGGACCTCATGTAGCGCTCCATACAGTATAATGGACCCCATATAGCAATCTATACAGAATAATGGGCCTCATATAATGCTCCATACAGAATAATGGGCCTCATATATTGCTCAGTGCAGAATAATGGACCCCATATACTACTCCATACAGAATAAAGGGCCTCATGTAGCGCTCCATACGTAAAACATAAATAATCAAATACTCACCTCTCCTTGTTCGTTACTGGCTGCAGCTCCAGCTTCCTCAGCATCAGGGTGTCCTGTAGTGACGTCATTGCGCCCTATGCCCTGATACATCAGAGAATCAGTAGACACGATAGAGACCAGACCTGCAGCCAGTGTTTCAAACAGTTTAAAGCACGGGGGGAAGGGAGGGTGCCCCCCACAACTGACAAGACCCATAGTGTGCCTGTGACCCCGACGGCGAGTAGGCCCCCCCACTTGCCCAGGGCCCCAGCACTTGGTGGTGACGCTGGCCCTGGTTATAAGTATGGATAAGCGGACCCGTGGAAGTTCAGGTACCAGAACTGTACCCAAATTTGAACCTGAACCCCATTGAAATCAATGGGGACCCAAACTTTGGAGATGGAAAATCTCTCCCTCTTTCTGTTCCTCTTCCCGAACTGTAAAACTGACTTCCAAGAGAGGGCCATGTTCGGAGTTCAGCACCGGACACCGGGTTCGCTCATCTCTAGTTATAAGGAGTCCTTCCTCCGGAGTCAGTCATATGGACTAGTCAGTATAGAGCAGGTGAGCATGGACTGGGGAGCAGGAGGGATCACAAATCTAGATTGCTCATTATGGAGGAGGCCTCATGTCTGATAGGATTTATTAAAATCATGATTTTGCTAACCAGAGAAACTGTGATACAGATTACTGACTGCAGAGGGAGCACTCCTCCTAAAAACTCCGCTCTAGCCTGTTCAGTTAGGAGTTGGCTAGAATGGAGTGGAGAAAAGAGGATTCAGTATGCACTCTGCCCTAGAGACTGCAGCCGTCCCAAGCTTACTCCAGATTTCGTAATAGTCTCCTTTTCCTTTACAGAAGGCAGTTGTATTGTCTGCCTCTACCATGGACAACAGGGAAGCCGACGGAGAAGACCATCCTTTAAAAAATAATGAAGGAAAGACTATAGAGAACAATGACACTAGTGGAGAAAAGGATGTGTGCATTAAAAAGCAGAGTGGGCTTTCACGCTTGTCAAAGATTCGCACTGCCTCGTTTTTCGGTGCACTGTTCCTTTGTCTTGCAGTAGTGTTTGCCTTTTCATTTATAATTCCTTGCCCAGTGAGACCTATATCTCAGAGAACTTGGAGCATACAGTATGACAAGGCTGGTAAGTTTGCTAATGTGAAGAAATAATTCTGAATTATTTGTAACATAAAAAATGACCTGTTTGATGTGTTCCCCAAATTTAATGTGACTTGAGGAATATAAAGAGTTGACAACTTGTAAGAATGATTCTCAGCTGAGTACAGGGTATCCTGCTGCAGTCTGCGTGAACCCAGCAGATGGGGTCTGCTTTCCCTTCAGCACCGCTGCTGGATAAATTGGGGTTACACATTGAAATCAATTGAGTTTTCTGGTCCACACTTTTTGTAGCATGGATGAGGATTTGAATGGGACCTACTTCTGTCTGTATTAAAGGGGTTTACCCAAAATCACAAGTTATCCCCTTTCCACAGGATAAAGGAAAACTTGCTGATCGCTGGGGGTCTGAGGACTAAGACCTCCTGCGATCCCCAGAACAAGGCTCTGTAACGCTTTATTGGATTGGCGGTGCACATGCTCAGCCTCGGTGGGACTGCCAGAAAGAGCTAAGCTCTGTACTCTGCTTTCTCCGGCAGTTTCATAGACAATAAATGTAGCGAAGCAAGGCATGTGCACCTCCTTTCCATTCAAGACAAGGGTCTGTTTTTGAGATCACTGGTGGTCCTAGCGGTTGCACGATCAGCAGGCTATCTCCTTTCCATAGGATAGGAAATAAATTGCAAATTTTAGAAAACCCATGGAGTCAGTAGTCCCTACTGCTTGTGTTGGCCAGTTGTTTTGAGAAATGTGATATGCCAACATGGCCCCACAAAGTGGCATCTCTGTGTATTCAGGAGCTTGAAAAGACCAGAAACAGGTAGGGGATGTACATTTCTGGAAATTATTTTCTTTCTTATAGTTTAGTTTTAAAATCCTGAAAAAACGATTTACTTTTGCGTCTTTTTATTCTACAAACATTGAAACTGACATAATGCACCAATATGTGACTGAGTGTTGATAATCATGTAGTAATAGGCGTTTTTTTTCTCTTTGGGGAACAGTTGGTTACCCTTTTCTTGCTACTCAAGATGTGAACCAAGATAAAGTGCAAGATATTCTTTTCATGTTTAAAACCGACAATGCCAGCAAGTCAAATGTCTCCTGTGTGGATGAAGGTAAAGTGTCCTACTTGTGATGAAAAGCTGCTAGGTTTGAGAATGCTTACTCCTCAGTAGTGCAAAGTGTGAAGAATGATGAGGAAGCAGCTAGATAGCAGCCACATCCTGTAACAAAAAACTGGCGCTAGCAAAGCCTTGTAAGAATAGCTTTGTTGTATATGCCGCTGCTGCTAGAGGGAGGATTGATAGTATTGAATGCAGTAAGTGCCCGTTCTTCTATGGGTGACTGCAGATATTCAGCATAGTATTTTTTAAGTCTCTGTATGCAGAGGATATGGAAAGCTGTATAAAATTGTAATTAATATTTTAGCAGTGATTATTTCTGTAAATATATATATGTATTTGTGACTGCCATTGTGAACAGAAAACTGATATGCAGTGCAAATAGAAAAGTTATTTTTTACTAATTAACTTTTTTAAATATGTCAGGCCTAGAGTACCAAAACTTGCTTTACTCACTGACCTCTGCTCCAGCGCCGCCTGTCCAGGTCCTTGTCGACACAGCTGCAGTGGTATCGTCCTGACCACACCATGTAACTGCTGGGCTCAGCTGCGATGCTAAGGTAGATGGCTCGAGACCCATGATCCTAGTGATTGGGTGCTGAAGTCGCCTGCTGTGGATGAGATGCCACTACTGCAGCCATGTGAGAAAAGAGCAGGGAAGAGGCAATGCTGGATAATGGTCAGTAAGTAAATCTAAATTTTTCTGTTCTTGCCAATGAAAGCCTTGGTGACATCCCACTGAATCCCGATATAAGTCAGTGGTGTCCACTGTAAACAAGATTCTTTGCAAAAGTTGGTTTCATAGTTTACCAGATGTGGTGAGAACAGAAACGAAATAAATGCTTCTGTTAGTTGTTGAACAACATTTCTTGAACTCCACCTTACTTTTCCCCTCCCAGTACGTTTCACCTGGGTCTTATTTTTACCCCCAACATGTTATACCCAACATTGCTCCTCCGGAGCACACCGCTACTTTGCCTCCCATGTTCTTACTTGCTGGGGGTCGGTGCTCTCCTGATTGATTGACAGTTCAGACCAGTGGCATGGTTGAGCCACTTACTCAAATTGTGCGCTCTCTGAAGCTCCATGCAGACATAGCTTTGCCTTTGCAGCATCAGATGAGCGCAGAGGCACTGAAGTAGACGGGATCCAGTGATTCGGCCAACTTATTGCTCCTACACTATGTGCTTACATACACTATGAGAGAGTTTTAACCATTTATCAGGTTGAGAATAACCCTTTAGTGTTACTTGAAGTTGTGGAAATGTTATGCCATCTAAGGGCAATGTTTTATAGAACAGGATATGCTGGACAGAATGATATATTCTGTTATGCAAAAAGATTCAGTATAATTTGTATTTTAGTAAAATAACGAGTCTGCTGTTTGATCCTACTTAGTGATTAGCAGCTTTCTGGGTATTAGTGTGTATACTGAAATGATTGTTAAGTGTCGATTATTTGCATCATACTCCTACGCATAGAAAGAGCAACGATTTAAGTTAATAAGTTACATGTTACACTAAATATTTTCCCACAAGACTATATATATATATGACAGGTTCCCTTTAAAGTTAACAATCCCTATCTATTTTTCCTGTTAAGGATGTTATATGAGTGGTCCTGCAAAGAATGTGTCTCTGTTTACTCCGCTGTCCACCACTTTACCTTTCTTCATACTGATCTCTCCTTCATTCTCCTCTCCCCTTCACTCTTCTACTCCACCTCTAGTCATCCTCCTCTCCTCCTACTCTTCTCATCCTCCTCTCTCTGCTCCTCTCTCCTCTTCACCTCCTCGTCCTTTCTTCTCCTCCTCTTCTCCTTCTCCATTTCTCTTTTCTACCTCTGCTTCTCTTTTCTTCCTCCTCTTCTGTTTTATTCTTTCTCTTCTCTTCCGCCTCCTCCTGATTTTCCTCCTCCCCTCCTCCTCTGATTTTCCTCCTATGATTTTCCTCCTCCTCTCTTTCTCCACTCTTCTACACTCTCCTGTAAGAGAAACGAGAAGCAACCACCAACTTTCTGTCAGGGACACCGCACTGCACTTGCTCACTGAGTCAGTGCGTGTGTCCTGAGTGAACAAACTGTGCCCAAAGATACCTGTATAGCAGAGCCGCAGCAGGGAAGACGTGTGCTTCTGAGGACACAGGACCTTCCGCATGTGACTGCCAAGGGGCGGAGCCGGCCACACGTCTCTGAGGCAGCAGTAGCAGATAGAGAATGCTTCAGGCCGGAGGACCTGCCGGCACGTGACTGCCAGTGGGCGTGGCCTAAGCTCCAGAGAGCTATGAGGTAAAGGAAAACTCCTAGAAGGGTAACTACGAAATAAAGTTACCAAGGGGCATAGACAGAATGGATAGTCAGGATAGCCAGGTCATACACAGAGGGAGCAACGCAGTACAAAAGGAGCAGGCAGAGAATAATCAGAACACAGCCAAGGGATCATACACAGAGGGAGCAACGCAGTACAAAAGGGACAGGCCAAATCAGAACCAGACAGACAAAACGTAGCACAGGCACAACTCACTGGCACAAGCACAGGGTCACACACTCAGCCAAAGGTCAGATTATAAACGACAAAGACTGGCCTCACAGTGAGGCTATAATAAAAAGCCTCCCAGGACCCAGAAAGAGGCCAACCAAGTTAACCCCGCGACTACCTGATCCAAGAACCCAGTAAACCATGACACTTTCCCCAGGAGCACCAGATAAGTGATGCTCCAATATAAACTGTAATGTGTTATAACTATTTTTGCAGGCTTTCAGCAACCATGCTTCTTCTTATCTGCCCTGTCTGGGACAAATGGAAGTACACTATGGGTCAGACCTGTTTCTGATGATGATGTACTGTTAGTTGAGTGTGGAATCCATAATCTTGGTGGTATGGACGATGTTGCTTGTCTAATCATAAGAAAATCTGGGTTTATGTTCGCAATTGATTCTACAACAGGTATGTTTTCATTCTGCTTAATGCAACAGTCATGTAAATGATCATTTACAAGTATAAAAATCTAATTTCAATTTCAGGGATATAAGCTTTACTACAGTTGTGAAAGACAATTTTATTAAAAGTGAGACTGTAAAGAACTGCACCCCGCAGCCCTGAATGACGTCACTAATATGGCGGGGGGTCACGAAGTACGGTCTCCCAGCTTTCACCAATGTGATGTTCCACACCCCCTGTAGATACGTAATGTCAGCTTGGCACAATTTTACACAGACACCCCTTGTGCACACGGGCACAGTGAGTGAGAAAGGGTGGCCCATGACCGCTGTTGTGGCGCAACCCTCACTCACAAGACTGACAAGCTGAGGGACCCCTTTCAATAACACCAGTGAAACAGAGCACTGCTAGGACTGCCACCAGTTCCTCGTTCGATATAAGCCCGGTCCGTTAACGGGATTATATCAGGCCAGAAATCACGCCCGGGAGCATGTGACGTTAAACTGAGAATACGAACTTGTGGATTAGTGGATCGAGATAAAAGAGCATCTCAAGGTTAAATTGGGATGAACTCCCATCAGCCTTGCCGGTAATCAATACTGTCTAGATAGAAAAGTATAGGAAAGAATTCTGACTGCAACCCAAAAAAACCCTGACAAAAATACCAACACTTTTGATTAACAAAAAACCTGAGATCACACGATCTCTACCATCTAAATCAGATCTCTGGTGTAACACACAGAAATTCAGCAAATAAAAAGTGACACAGGAATAGAGCAAAAGTGCAAACACAAACTGAGCACAAATGCAGAGCCAGGCCCCAAAAGGGGACCAGGCTGAAGTCCACTGCAAACCAGCAAGGAAAATCCAACCAGAGGAAAAAAAAAAACAACAAGTCACTTATCTGAATGAGAGCAGGAATGCAAGCAATTGATTACCGGCAAGGCTGATGGGAGTTCAGGTCACTTATATCAGACCAATCGCATCCAGCTGAAAGCCATTCAGCAATTGGTTCATTACCCTCAGCAACCACCAGAGGGAGCCCCAGCTCCGAAGTCACCTCCAACGTGTTCACAACAGTAAGTCTTCAGTCTTAAATAATTTACTTTTGTTTAGTCATATTTTGAGTCTTTTTTTTAAATGAAAGCCTGTTTTATGAGTTGGTTCAGTTTTGGGGTATATAAAACTTTTTGATCATTTTTACTTTCAGAATTTGGAAGACTCAGTCTTAGGCAAGAGTCAGATGACAGTGTAACGTTAAGTTCACATTAGCGTTCAGGGGCTCTGCAGAGGGCTTCTTACTTCCTTTGTTAAGCGCCACCTACTTCTGCATGCGTCCTGCGTACCTATCTTTAATATTGGGTACGCAGGACATGCGGATGTATGCATATGCGTCGTTTTGACGCGCCTGCCGAATGCACGGGAACGCAACATTTTGTGCGTTCAGGCGTGTCAAAGCGACGCATCTGCATACATCCGCATGTCCTGCGTTCCCAATATTAAAGATAGGTACGCAGGACGCATGCAGAAGTATGCGGAGGTTAACGGAGGAAGTACGCAGCCCTCCGCAGAGCCCCTGAACGCTAATGTGAACTCAGCCTTACATGCTCGGACTGGCAGTCGGCTCTCCCGACCTGAGCGTGACAGATGCATAGAAATATACGGTGACCTGCTCGGGTTGGGAGAGCCGTCAGCGAGTCCAAGCATTGTGTTGGGATCCTTATCTGAGTTATACGGCCGTCTGACTCTTCCCTAACAGTTTAGATGCTGGGGTCGCTATTAACTGGACTGTAGCATCTAAGTGGTTAATCAGCAGTGCCTGTTCACTGTTCAGCCTCTGGTGGTATGCCAATTAGCTGCAGCAGGAGCCTCCCCCCTCTGCCTTGTCATCAGTAGGACAAGGAGCTTGTTAATCTCTGACCTCCTGGCTAATCTCCACAGCCTCAAAAGAATAATCCATCTTTTTTGCAGGATTTCTACAAGACTACATCAGGAACATGCAGAAGGTTGTCCAAGATGCAGAGAAACCAACAGAGTTTAACTCCTATATATCACTTATTTCTAAATTTAGAGTTCCTTTAGAGGGAGTCTGTCACCCCAAAACAGAATGTAAACTAAGCACATAGTCATATAGGAGACTTAGCGTGTCTAAGAATCATATCTTTTCCTGTACAAATCTGCCCCTCCATTGCGGAAAAACGCTCTTTATTCTCATATGATAATTTGGATGCTCCGCGTACACTTTGTGTTGTTAAGCAGCTTCAGCCCCCTGAATATGAATACTCGGTTTCCCTCTTTGGTGACTGACAGCACTGACTTGCTCAGAGCAGCATTGTTTGAAAAGAAAGCTGGTGCATGAGCTCACTTACTGTCGGAGAGCCTAGATCTGAGGGCATATTCACATAGGTTTTTTCGTAGCTTCACATTAATAGTGGAGCAGCAGAGATGAGAGAGGACACGGGTTATTCTTTTGAGGCTGTCAAGATTAGCCACAAGGTCAGAGATTAACAAATTACTTGTCCTTCTGATGACAAGGCGGAGGGGGGAGGCTCCTGCTGCAGATAACTGGCATACCACCAGAGGCTGGACAGTAAACAGAAGGAGATGAAATGGAAAAGCTAGAGTATCTTATCTCAGTATAAGGCTATGTGCACACGTTGCGGAATTGCCATGGAAAT
>VIAB01000801.1:165935-181121 GCA_009801035.1 Oophaga pumilio | reverse complement strand
TATGCTTTTCTCATGGTGGTCCATGCATACTAGGATAAGGATGAGGAACCATACATACAATGATAGGGATGAGGAGCCGTGCCATGAATACAAGGATAGGAATGAGGAGCCGTGCCATGGATACAAGGATAGGGATGAGGAGCCGTGGAGACAAGGACGGGGATAAGGAGCCATACATACCAGGACAGGGATGAGGAGCCATACATGCAAGGATAGGGATGAGGAACCATGAATACCAAGATGGGGATGCGGGGACAATGCATACCCGGCTTATACTCGAGTCAAAACATTTTCCCAATTTTTTGTGGCAAAAGTAGGTGCCTCGGCTTATATTTAGGTCGACTTATACACGAGTATATACAGACATATCACAATGGAAGACAGCCATATAGTCTTATGCAATGAAAATTTTATTTGTACAAAAATATATAAAAATTGGATAAAATTACAGGACAGTAACAGGGAAAAGAGAGATACATGGGCTACACCCAAATATGCACATGAAAAAAGCCCAAACAAGTAGCCTACTTGAGCCAATATGACATGAATTATATGCAACTTTGTATAGCCATAAAATTAAAGGTAAGTATCATGGTACCATATACAATAAACAGAAAATAGCCACATTGGCATCACAGGTGGCAAGAAACAAAGATATTAACGTCATATCAAAGATATTGACATCATATTAATAGAATATTAGGTAAGTACCATATAATGAATTCTGTCATGTAAGGTGCATAGCAGGTAAGTACCAAGCCATACACTCATGGAAACACTGTACCATTAGCCACACTGCTAGCATAGGTGCCACATTATATACATAGTGCAAAGACTTAATGCCAAAAGAATGTGTAGACATCAGTAGGTGCCATATTTACCTAAGCAGGTTACAGTCGGGCTGTCCCCAACGCGCGTTTCGGAGCTAACTGCTCCTTCATCAGGGGGTATATACAGGCAGTAGATAGTTCTAATTGTCTTTTTACACATAGGCGAATATAGTTGATTCATTGAAATTCAAGAGAAACCTAGATACCTTCTTAAAAACTATAATATTACAATTTAAATTATTCATGATCTCTGGAGATAGGACTTTGTTCCTGGGATGTTTTCCAGTTTACATACATGGAGTTTGGAATAAATTGTTCCCCTAACAGCATCTGCCTCACAGGTACATTGCCTTCATTTGGGTATTTATGGTAAGGTTTTAGGTTAAACAGCTGGACCTTTGTCTGTTTTCAACCTTATCAAATTATGTGACTGACTTTACATTTTACTTTTCAAACTAATAAGTTACTTTGATTTATTTGACTATTACTGATGTTTTGTATACTCTGTGACAAAGTCACTAATTAAGTGCTGGAGGGAAGATATGTTTCACTACACTTAATGGCATCAGTGATATAAAACCGAGTTTTTCTTCCAGCACACTAAGTGGTGAGGGGTTAACTAATTTGTTTAATGGGCTGGCTTTTATATGGACATCCATAGAGCGGGTGGGAGGATGTCCACCTTATCTCCACCTCAGGGTGTGGGCAGGGGCTTAAATAGCTGGACTCCAGAGGCAGTCTTGGTTCAGCAGGTCTGGAGAGAGGATCTCCAGTGGTTTGTGTCCTGAGGAGGAAAGACTGAACCTGTGTTGCTCCAGAGCGGGCCACTCCCCGCAGTTGTATGCACTGTGTTGCAGCATTTTGTTTTCCTGTTTTGCCTCAAAGGGCTCTGTTTATTTTTCCCTTCATGTTGGTTTATGCCGTCTGTCTAATAAACCATCAGAAGATTTAAAGAGACAGTGTTCGTGTTTTCTGCATCCATGTACCGCTGAGTGAGCTGAGCTACCACAACTCGTACAAGATTTCTTTTTTCCTTACATGTTTGAACAAAATCCAGAATTCTGTTAAAATTATTGTTACCAGAGAGGAGCAGTATGTTGTGGGAGCGCAGATGGCTATCTTACAAAATGCCATGTGACCTAAAATCAGCCAACTGAATTGTGGCAGAACGTGTTTATTATTATTATTTATCTGCATATACTATATTAGTTGTCTATTTTCTTTTTTTTTTATAGCTGCAGAGTGCCACATTTTCAGGAAAAAATGGAAACGGCATTGGAGAAAAGTGGAGGATTGGTACTAACCAACCAAGTGGTTATTACACACATGTGACAAAGTCAAAGGCACAATATGTCCTGTTCTACAAAGGTGAAATACTTCAAAGAAATAGCCATAAATACACTTTATATTTAGCCTTGTACATAGAACAGAATGATACACTTTAAAGGATGTTGATCATACTTTTTATGTACAGTTGTTCTCAAAAGTTTACATACCCCGGCAGTTTTTGCTTTCTTGGCCTTTTTTCAGAGAATATGAATGATAACACCAAAACTTTTTCTCCACTCATGGTTAGTGGTTGGGTGAAGCCATTTATTGTCAAACTACTGTGTTTTCTCTTTTTAAATCATAATGACAACCCAAAACATCCAAATAAAAGACAGTGAAAGTAGCGGTCACTGGGGAGCACCTGGAAAGCGGTGAATAAGGTAGATTAAATTATAGGAGCGGTCCTAAGCAGCTCCAGCCGTAAACCTCCAATGGAGGATAGTGACTAGGACAATGTAGAAAACGGTCAAAGGAGCGCAAAGAACACAAGGACAAAGTAGTAGTTTCTTAAAAACAAAACATTCAAAAGACCCTGATAAAAAGTTTACATACCCTGGTGATTTTGGCCTGATAACATGCACAGAAGTTGACACAAATGGGTTTGAATGGCTACTAAAGGTAACATCCTCACTTGTAAACAATGTGGGTGCATAAAAGTTGAGTGAGTTCCTGGATCCAGACAGACTCTTGCATCTTTCATCCAGCCATTGACATTTCTGGATTGTGAGTCATGGGAAAGCAAAAGAATTGTCAACGGATCTACAAGAAAAGGTAGTTGCACTATATAAAACAGGAAAGGGATACAAAAAGATATCCAAGGAATTAATAATGCCAGTCAGCAGCGTTCAGACTGTGATTAACAGATGGAAAATCAGTGGCTCTATAAAAACAAAACTATGGTCAGGTAGAGCAACAAAAATTTTGTCCACAACTGCCAGGAAAATTGTTCGGTATGCAAAGAAAAACCCACAAATAACATGCGCTGAAATACTGGACGCTCTGAAAACTAGTAGCAGTTTGGCTCTTTCAAGATGCACAATTAGGAGTAACTTGAAGAAAAATGGGCTGCATGGTCGAGTCGCCAGAAGAAAGCCATTACTGCACAATGCCACAAAGTATCTCGCCCACAGTACACAAAACAGCACAGAGACAAGCCTCAAAACTTCTGGAACAAGGTAATTTGGAGTGATGAGACCAAAATTGAACTTTTTGGCCACGACCATAAACGTTACATTTCGAGAGAGGTCAACAAGGCAGGTGCCAGTGTCCTGAGCAGGCAGGGACACTGATGCGCTATGGGGGGCCAGGTGCCGGTGTCGCCTCTGGCTCAGGCCCCCAGCACCTGCGATATTCACCTGTCCCCGTTACATCGCCGCACGCCGCTCTGTCTTCCAGGTCTCTGCAGCGACTGTTAAGGCAGAGGGCACATACTAACCACGTCATCGCGCCCTCTGACCTGAACGTCACAGGCAGAGGACGCGGAAGACAGAGCGGCGCTCAGCGGTGGAACGGGGACAGGTGAATGACGCATGGCTCCCCCCATCATACTCACCCTCTCTTGGCTCGGCCTCTGCACTTCCCTGCTTCTCATATGGTCTCCGCCGCAGCTCTTTCTGTGTTCGGCGGTCACGTGGTACCGCTCATTAAAGTAATGAATATGCACTCCACTCCCATAGGCCCCTTTCACACATCCGTTTTTTTGCCGTCAGTCACAATCCATTAGGCTCGACAGATCCGTCGCAGATTGTGAAAAACTGATGTGATTAATAATGGAGAGCTGTCAATAAGACAACTATCCATTATTAATCCACTAGTCTGAAAGGGTTAAAAAAAACACAATAGGAATGAAGATTTTTAATGAAATAAATAAACACACATTTTTTACATCTTTATTACACTCTCATTCCATACTGAAGCCATCGATCTCCTAGAAAAAAGACAAAATAAAAAAACAACAATATACCCATACCTGTCCGCAGTACAGTCAAGTCCCACACCGCAATCCATCTGAAGGGGTTAAATAGTTTACAACTGGGAGTGGTGCTACTGTGACTGGCCCAGCTGTAAACCACGGAGGAATGAAGGAAAAGCTGCCTGCGCAGCCTCCCAGCCTGAGCGTAGATGAACTGATTAGCGTGCGAAAGTTTCTGAACATTTCCCCACGCTGTCAGTTCACCGCGGGTCAGGCGGGAGTATGCGCAGCCTCAGTGACGTCAGCGGTAGTCACTGAGGCTGCGCAGCCTCTACGCCTGACCTGAGGTGAACTCGCCAGCTTGGGAAAATATTCAGAAACGTTCCCATGCTAATCAGTTCATCTCTGGTCCACCGGGAGGCAGCGCAAGCAGCTTTTCCTTCATTCCTCCATGGTTTACAGCTGGGTTGGTCACATTAGCACCGCTCCCAGTTGTAAACTATTTAACCCCTTCAGATGGATTGCGGCGTGGGACTTGACTGTATGGCTGACAGGTATGGGTATAGTGTTGCTTTTTCATTTTGCATTTTTCCTAGGAGATCAATGGCTTCAAATGGATTGGGAGTGTAATAAAGATGGAAAAAATGTGTGTTTATTTCATTAAAAATCTTCATTCTTATTGTGTGTTTTTTTTTAACCTTTTCAGACTAGTGGATTAATAATGGATAGTTGTCTTATTCACAGCTCTCCTTTATTAATTAGGCTTAATGTCACCTTGCAATAGGAAGGTCACAGTAACCCCTTATTACCCCATATGCCACCTCTACAGGGCAATGGGAAGAGAGAGAGTAAGTGCCAGAATTGGCGCATCTTACATCTTCCTTTTCTGGGGTGACTGGGGAGGCAGATTTTTTTAGCCAGGTTGGCCTCAAAACAATGGTCCCTCTCTAGGCTATTAATTTCTTCCCTCAGTCACTGGCTTGCACTCTCTGGCGGAGAACAATGCGTGGGAGCCCACGCCTGTTTTTTCCGTGAATTAATCCTTTAAGACCTACAGCTCCAAAATATTACACACTACTAACATTATTAGTGAGGGACATATAAAAAAATAACTAATATGCAATGGTTTACTGTATGTAAACCATGTCTTATATCCTGTCGGGTTCTGTAATGATTTTACAGATGCCGACAATTGAATTATCGGCTATTCTGCTATCTACCTCTGTATGAAATATAAATATATATTTATATATATATGTGTGTCTCACATATTTTCTACTTTGGAGCTGGCAAATTGGATCCGAGCATGCTCAGTTAATAAAAAACGGAATCTGTCACCGGATTCCATCATTTGACGGATCCGGCGCCCATAGGCTTCCATTATAGGAAACAACGGACAGCGACGGCCGCCGGACAAACAATTTTCGACGGATCTGGCGAACGACGGATAAAACGTGAGGCCACCCATCGCAATCCGTCTCTAATACAAGTCAATGAGAAAAAACAGATCCGTCGACATCAGTCGCTGGATCCGTTTTTTTAAAAATTTGTCGGATTGCGACTGATAGCAAAAAACTGGTGTGTGAAAGGGGCCATAGGCGTGGAGCACATATTCATTACTTTAATGAGCGGTACCACGTGACCGCTGAAAACTGGAAGGAGCTGCCGGCACCGGACACCATCTGAGAAGCAGGGAAGTGCAGAGACCGCGCCAGGAGGAGGTGAGCATGACGGGGGGAGCCATTCGATATTCACCTGTCCCGTTCCACTGCCGTGCGCTGCTCCGTCTTCCGCGTCCTCTGGCTGTGATGTTCAGGTCAGAGGGCGTGATGACGTGGTTAGTGTGCGCCCTCTGCCTGAACAGTTGCTGCAGTGACCCGGAAGACAGAGCGGCGTGCGACGGTGGAACGTGGACAGGTGAATATCGCAGGTGCCCTGGGCCTGAGCCAGCGGTGACACCGGCACATGGCCCACCATAGCGCGCCAGTGTCCTCGCCTGCTCAGGACACCGCCACCTGGCCCCCAGCGACAAGAGGTGAGTATGTAATTTTATTTTTTTTATCGCAGCATATGGGGCATATATATCTATGGAGCATTATATGTGGCCATCTAGCTTTATGGAGCAGCATATGGGGCATATTCTATGGAGCATCTTATGGGGCGATCATTAACCTTTTATGCAGCATTATATGGAGCATATTTTAATATGGAGCATCTTATGGGGCCTTTATTAACCTTTGTGCAGCATTATATGTCGGGCAGCACGGTGGCTCAGTGGATAGCACTACAGCCTTGCAGCGCTGGATTCCTGGGTTCGAATCCCACCTAGGACAACATCTGCAAGGAGTTTGTATGTTCTCCCCGTGTTTGCGTGGGTTTCCTCCGGGTATTCCAGTTTCCTCCCACACTCCAAAAACATACTGATAAGGAATCTAGATTGTGAGCCCCATCGGGGACAGCAATGATAATGTGTGCAAACTGTAAAGCGCTGCGGAATATGTTAGCGCTGTATAAAAATAAAGATTATTATTATTATTATATGTGGCATATTTTTTGTATGGAGCATCTTATGGGGCTCATCATGAACTTTATGGAGCATTATATGGGGCTCCTGATTCAATATGAATATTCAAAAACATTTAACCTACTGATGTCTCAATTAATTTTACTTTTATTGGTATCTATTTTTATTTTTGAAATTTACCAGTAGCTGCTGCATTTCCCACCCTAGACTTATACTCGAGTCAATAAGTTTTCCCAGTTGTTTGTGGCAAAATTAGGGGGCCGGCTTATACTCGAGTATATACGGTAATATATATTATACAATATACAGCTCTGGCAAAATTTTCAGTTTGTCTGATTTTTCTCTTTATAGGTATATTTTGGAGTAAAATGTAAATTGCTCTTTTATTCTATAAACTATCGACAAAATGTCTCCGAATTTCCAAGCAATAAGTTTTGTATTTTCAGAAAATGAGAAATGGTCAAAATAACAAAAAAATGCAGTGCTTGCAGACCTCAAATAATGCTCAGAAAACAAGTTCATAATCATTTAGAAACAACAATACTAATGTTTTAACTCAGTCAGAGTTCAGAAATCAGTATTTTGTTGAATAACCATGATTTTTAATCACAGCCTTCATGCGTCTTGAAATACTTTCCACCAGTCTTTCACACTGCTTTTGGGTGACCTTATGCCACTCCTGGTACAAATTTTTAAGAAGTTCTTCTTTGTTTGATGGCTTAGGACTATCCATCTTCCTCTTGATTACATTCCAGAGGTTTTCAATGGGGTTCAGGTCTGGAGATTGGGCTGGCCATGACAAGGGATTTGATGTGGTGGTCCTTCATCCACACATTGATTGACCTATCTTTGTGGCATGGCGCATTGTCCTGCTGGAAAAATCAGTCCTCAGAGTTGGTGAACATTGCCTGAGCAGACGGAATCAACTGTTTTTCCAGGATAACCTTGTATGCGGCTTGATTCATACGTCCCTCACAAAGAGTAACCTGCCCAATTCCAGCCTTGCTGAAGCATCCCCAGATCATCACCGATCCTCCACCAAATTTCATAGTGGGTGCAAGACATTGTGGCTTGTACGCCTCTCCAGGTCTCCGTCTAACCATTTGATGACCAGGTGATGGGCAAAGCTGAAAATTAGACTCATCAGAGAAGATTACCTTACTCCAGTCCTCTATGGCCCAATCCTTATTGTCTTTGGCAAACTTCAGCCTGGCTCTCCTTTGCTTCTCATTGATGAAAAGCTTTTTCTAGGTTTACATGACTTGAACCCTGCCTCTAGGAGCCTGTTACGAACTGTTCTTGCCGTGCACTTCACCCCAGCTGCCATTTGCCATTCCTTTTGCAGGTCACATGATGTCATCCTGCGGTTGCTGAGTGACATTCGAATAAGATGATGGTCTTCCCGGTCAGTGGAGAGTTGTTTTCGCCCTCTGCCGGTCTGTAGCTTTGTTGTCCCCCATGTCTGCTGCTTGACCTTGTTGTAATGGACTTCCGTCTTAGAAATTTTAAGGATGGAGGTAACATGACGCTCACTGTATACCTCTGCTAGTAAAGCCAGAATTGGGCCCTTCTTTTCCTCACTCATGACTTTTCTTTTCAACTCCTTTGGCATGGTTAAAAGTTATTTTTTCATTCCTATTATTTTTGGGATATTACTAGCACTTGTTTTGCCATCCAGCTTGTCCTATTGCAAGAGGATTGTGAACACCACAGCAGGGTTTTTTATACTTTCCATCATAAAATAAGATTTGGTTCAGGTGATCACCTAATCAGAAGCACATTAAGTAGAGTGAGGTGTACTCTGGTTGGAATTCAACTGACACTGGAATGGAATGGCTGTCAGACATGTAGAGAAGCTGATTTTTATAAAACTGTGCAGTGGTCTCTTAATTTTTGCCAGAGCTGTATATAATATATTTCATGATGATTTTGTGAGTTGTGGGACTGACTAGGTAACAAACTTTACTATTCTTCAACAGGTAGTTCCATTGCTGCATACTCTGTCAGTACCCTGTGTGCTCACACTGCAGGACCAGAAGCAAAACAGTTAGCCACTGTACAGGATTCTGACTGGGAGGCACAAAGGAATATTTCTGCAGGGTTCATTCCCATAATAACTTCTTCCAGGTATAGTGTGTGTGTGTATTGATCTAACTGAGCTGATTGTGTTGTAGGTGAGCTACAGTGGGGAAAATAAGTATTTAATACATTGCCGATTTTGCAAAATTTTCCCACCTACATGACCCCATTCATCCTCCCTTCAATATGGTGCAGTCGTCTTGAACCCTTTGCAGAAAAGCACACCCAATGTATGATGTTTCCTCCACCATGCTTCTCAGTTGGGACGGTGTTCTTGGGGTTGTACTCATCTTTCTTCTTTCTCCAAATACGACGAGTGGACTTGATACCAAAAAGTTCTACTTTGGTCTCATATGACCACATAACTTCTCCCATGTCTCCTCTGGATCATCCAGGTGGTCATTGGTGAACTTCAAACGGGCCTGGACATGTGCTGGCATGAGCAAGGGGACCTTGCGTGCCTTGCAGGATTTTAATCCATGACGGCGTAATGTTTGAGACTGTGGTCCCTGCTCTCTTCAGGTCATTGACCAGGTCCTCCCATGTAGTTGTGGGCTGATTCCTGACCCTTCCCAGAATCAGCCATATCCCACGAGGCAACATCTTGCATGGAGCACCAGACTGAGGAAGATTGACAGTCAACTTGTGTTTCTTCCAACTTCTAATAATTGTGCCTGGTGTCTTTTCACCAAGCTGCTTGCCTATTGTCCTGTAGCCCATCCCAGCCTTGTTCAGGTCTACAATTTTGTCCCTGGTGTCCTTAGATATCTTTTTGGTGTTGGCCATGGTGGAGAGGTTGGAGTGTGATTGAGTGTGTGGACAGGTGTCTTTTATAAAGGTAACAAGTTTAAACAGGTGCAATTAATACAGTTAATGAGTGCAAAGTAGGAGGGCTTCTTAAAGAAAAACTAATAGGTCTGTGATAGCCAGAATTCTTGCTGGTAGGTAGGTGATCAAACACTTATTTTATGTAATGTAAATGCAATTTACCGTATTTTTTAAAAATTGAAGCAAAAAATGTGGTCTATTCTGTACTTAATATCCCATATCCTAGTATATATGGTCCCCTCATCCCCATACTGACACGCATGGCCCCCTCATCCCTGTCCTGGTATGCATGGCTCCCTCATCCCTATCCTGGTATGCATGACTCCCTCATCTCTATCTTGGTATGCTGGCTCCTCATCCCTAGACTGGTATGCATGCCCCCTTATCCCTTTCCTGGTAGGAATGGTCCCCCTAATCTCTATCCTGGTAGGAATTGTCCCCTCATCCCTATCCTGGCAGGAAGGATCGCCCTCATCCCTATCCTGGTAGGCAGGGCCCCCATCTCGTCCTAGTATGCATGGCCCCATCCATATCCTGGTATGCAGGGCTCCAACCATAACCTGATGTGATTGGCTCCCATCCTTACCCTCGTATGCTTTGCCCACACCTCCATCCTGGTATGCATGGCCCCGATGCCAAAAACTGCTTTATGCTTGTAAGCAGAGCATGGCGGGGACGTCATGCGCTGCTTTCAGACCGAAGGGCAGCTGCTGGAATACGCAATACTCTGCACGCCAGGACGGTGTGCGCTCAAAGCAGTGAGTATTCATTGCTCTCTATCGAGCACAGTGTCAGCCGGAGACTTCATGCTGTTGCCGGCGGTCACGTGTGCCGATACTTAAGAGAAATTAATGTTCATGAAATGGGGTGAATATTAATTTCTCTTAAGTATTAAGATTAATCCTTTTTTTTTTATTGATTGGGCAATTCTGAGTGTGGCGATACCAAATATGTCTGTTTGATTTTTTTTTTTTACTGTTTTATTTTGAATGGGTCGAAAGGGGGTGAGTTGAATTTTTGTATTTTTTTAATATTTTTAAAAACATTTTTTTTTTACTTTTAGCATGCTTCAATAGTCTCCATGGGAAACTAGAAGCTGCCATAACCCGATCGGCTCTGCTGGATATAGTGCGCATTAAATGCCGCTGTCAGAGTTTGACAGTGGCATTTAACGGGTTAATATTCCGGGCACATGCCAGCTGTTCAAAACAGCTGACATGTCCCGGGAAAGATGTGGGCTCACAGCCAGAGCCTACATCAAATGGAGAGAAGCGACATGCGCTAAACTGGTGCAGCCAATGTCGCAAAGGGGTTAACGATACAATCAATGAACACTATCAGAAAAAAAAGGGGATTTTGCATTTTTTCACCTATTTGTACCATTTGGAATGTTTTTCCATTGTTCAGTACATTGTATGGTAAATTGAATAGTCCCACAAGAAATCAAGCCCCCAACAGCAAATTAATTTTTAAGTAATGGATTAATTAAAAATAATAAATGGAGGCATAATCACCTTCCAGCACCCCTACAAATCTAGAGCAGGTTCCTTTGGAGGTCTCATCTGGCTCTGAAAGCCATTCTGGAGCCCCAGTACCTCTGCCGCCTATAATTGGTTCCAGCGGTCAGGAGACTAGAAGAGTGCTTCATCTGATGTTTTTCTGAAGACTCCCTTTTATAGTCAACTGACCTCTGCAGCCAATGACTGGCTACAGCAAATGGTTCAACCACTTTCTGTGCAGACAATCGGAGTGGCCTGCGCTGTATTCATGAGGCAGCTGAAAGGTGTTTATTTCTTTTAATCAATCATTGGGTAAAAAAAAGTGGTTCTCCATCAGCAGCCATTTTATCCCTGTGAAATTGAGAGGAAAGTTTCACAAATAAGACAGAACGGGCAACATCTTTTAAAATGTACTTTAAAGTGTTATTCCCAAAATCATGATGTCAGCTCATAATAATCCTCTTGCAATTTTTGTCAATTGTGCTAATATAAACAATTTTCAAATCTGTCTAGTTTTTTTACATATTACCTCACCAAAGGTGTCCCCCTTTATGCTATTTACCTTCCATTTCCATTGGAATTGTCCCCCAGTAGATCCCGGGGAAATGGTCAAGCATGCACAGATGCCATCCTGTGTCTGAGCACTCCTTCATCATGTTCATCTTTGCTGGTGTTAAAATGTATTTATTATTTGTTATTATTTCAAATAACAATTACAAACAGGTTGTTGATTGCAATGAAGTCTTTGCCCCGAGATGCTCCTTTTGTGGGAGTACAGCAGATACAGTAGAAGAGATGTAGCAATTCAGGAGAGCTGGAGTGGGCCTGCAGCACTGAGGAGAAGCAGGGCACTGCTGAGAAAAGTACCTTTAGCAGATAAGAATAGGATGCCCAATCAGCTCTTTGAAGTAGATGAAAAGGGACACAAAAGGTACAAGAAGGAAATGCTATGTTGAGCTCAGTCTGTATAGTAACAATAAGTATGCACTTACTATGCTTTGTGAAAAATTATGCTAATTTGGGAATAAATGTTTAAACACCTCTAAATCTCTCTTTTGGAGTGTCAGGAGTTATGCAGGTTCCAATTTGCTTACAGGCTCTCTTTAATGACACAGAACTATAGATATTTTTTTTGCGGGGGAGGGGAAATTGCATGATTTTTTTTTCTAGAATATATTAGAATATTAGTGGAAACATCCTTTACGTGCAGGACTTAAAGAATGGTCAGAGTATCAGATATTGCTCTGGAGAATCAAATAGCATGGCTATTTTTATGGCCGTCTGCATTCTGTCTTTGTGCGAATGGAATAACAAAATATATGTGTGTAATGCATAGTGAAACTAGTATTTGTACATATTGATAACCTCTCCTTTGGAAAACAACAGAAGAACAACAAAAGTAAAGTATTCTAGAAACAAAGGGATCACCTATGAATAATTCATATTTATTGAATACCAAATCACAAATATATTAGAACAATTAAAATGGACAATAGACGCGATAATATTCCAGACGCACGCTGGGACAGGGGTAGACGTGAGGCACTAAGATCAGGAGGTAATTGTACCCCATTTGGAGCGGTCCTGAGGTATACTGCACTGCATGACCTATTGAGGCTCCGTCATCATGGCGTGTATACATACTCTTGCTTCTCGTCTTCCTTTGCGTCACTGTCGAGAATTGACCTGGCCTTAGGTAACGATTTGATGTTGTGCCTTGTTGGGGAGGTAACATATCTGGCTAGAATGATCATTCCCACATGAGTGTGATACTTGAGGGGGTGGGTACTGTGCCTGTTAGAGGGCCCATGTGTAGGCTGAATCCTTTTTGGTTACAATTAGTTGATTTAGACGGACATATGGAAGGGGGAGATCAAGGAATATTTCAAAATAAATACTGGGACTGCTTCGGTCTTGATGGTATGGGAGGCCATAAAGGCTTATCTTAGAGGGATTTGTATAAAGGAAATATCACGGGTAAAAGCGGAAACCGGTGGGAGAGACCAGATGTTGATAAAAGAATTGGAGGAAGCAAAGGAGGCATTAATTATTAATCAGTCCCCAGAGGCGCAGGAAAGGCTGAGGGAGGCACAGGCCAGTGTATGTCAGATGGCAATGAAAACAGCGGAAAGTAAGAGAATGTTTCATACTGTGAAATTTTTTAGGAGGGAGACAAGGCGGGCCATCTTCTTTCTAGGATAGTGTCAGCGCAGAGGGACCCTACTCATAGTCGCACTGAGGGGAAGGGATGGGTGTGAACATACCCCAGTAGCTAGAGGTGATGGAGTACTATTCGGATGTTTATAAAACTCGGGTGCAGCCAACGGTGGAGGAGATTGACAGCTTTTTGGTGGTGATACAGCTCCCCAGGCTCTCGGAGACGGATCAAAGGCTACTTGAGGAGCCATTTAACTTGGAGGAACTTGAAGCCACTCTGGCCTCTATGCCTAGTGAAAAAGCCCCTGGGGTGGATGGGATTCTGGGGGAAGGGTACAAAAAAATATAAGGGGGTGTTGCTTCCTGCTTTGTTGGAGATGTATAGTGCTGGCTTGGTGGAGGGGGAGTTGCCACGGTCCATGCGGGAGGCAATAAATAATTGTAGTGCTGCCAAAACAGGAAAAGGATCCGGCGGATCCAGCTTCATATCATCCAATCTCGCTATTGACGATGGACATCAAGCTTCTGGCTAAGACGCCTTAATAAGGTAATAACGACGGTAATACATCGGGATCAGTCTGGGTTTATGCTCAATAGTTCTACAGAAAACAATCTTAGGCGGTTGTTTCTTAACATGCAGGCAAGAGCGGACAATGTGGGTCGGAGGGTTGTGGTGTCCTTAGACGCCGCTAAGGCGTTTGACAGCGTGGAGTGGACGAATCTGTGGGCGATAATTGGGTTTGGGGAGAAGTTTATAAGTTGGATGCAGCTGTTATATGCATCTCCAAGAGCTAAAGTACAGGTGAATGATCTTTTGTCTGGGGAATTTTCATTATTCAGGGGAACGCGGCAGGGCTGCCCTTTGTCTCCTCTGTTGTTTGCTGTCGCAATAGAGCCTTTGGCGGCGGCAATACAGGGAAATAGGGGTATAAAGGGATATAAATATGGAAGTCACGAGGAGAAGGTTGACCATTACGCGGATGATGTGTTACTATTCTTAGAAGATGCACGGGAGTCTCTGAGGGCTGCTATGCATAGCATTACTAACTTTGGGTCTATTTCAGGACTATCCATTAATTGGGACAAGTCCGTGCTACTCCTGTTGGATGCGGTGGCTCCCCTGACACTTGACCCTGTAATTCCACTACGGGTGGTTGCTGAGTTCAAATATTTGGGCATTGTTATTTTGGCCAAGATAAAGGACTATGAGCGGCTCAGTTTGACTCCTCTGCTGGGGAAGAAGTTGTTTTTGTCGGTCGTGGGTAGAGTTAATTTGATAAAAATGATACTTGTGCCTCAACTCCTACATGCTCCATAATGCTCCGATGTGGCTGGTACAAAATAAATTCTATAGGATCAACTCTCTTTTTAGGGATCTGATTTGGAAGGGTGGACATGCACGCATTAAATAGGAACACCTGCAGAGACCGAAAGACGAGGGAGCTTTAGCGGTCCCTAACACTGGGATCTACCATGTAGCGTCCCAATGTCAGCATATGGTTGGTTCGTTAGAACCCAAACAAAGTTCATCAGCTGGGATAATCATCTAATATATGGTGGGGAAGGGTCCACTGTTAGCTAGTTTAGAAGCAGGCAGATTTAGATTAAACTCTAAAAAATTTCCAACCATAGTTATGATGGGGAAAGTCTGGTAGAAGATTAAGCAGTGGAGAGGTATAGCGGGATTTACGCGTTACACGCCGATCTGGTTTGACCCTAGGCTGGTGGAGTTAATGCGATTGAGAGGGTTTGGTCAGTGGAGGCGCATTGGCATTTGGTCCGTGTCTCAGTTGTTTGATGGTGGCACACTGAAGACATTTGAAATGCTCAGGAAGGAGTTCCCTTTGAGCCAGAATTTATTTTTTCAGTATCTGCAGCTGAGACACGCTCTCAATAAACAGATTGAAGTGTCGCGTGTGGCTCTGCAGCCAGATAGTTTGTTGACTCTCATAGGACTTCAGAGGAACATGCGGGGGTTCATCACATTAATGCAGGGGTCGACAAAGTTGTTCAGAATCTAGGAGCCAG
>VIAB01000801.1:29663-42959 GCA_009801035.1 Oophaga pumilio | reverse complement strand
TGGGTAAATATCACACACCTGCTGTAGCTAGGAATAGTCCCAGATTCCAGGTTTCTTTCAGTAAACGGATCCATCTTGGCACAAAGCCACTCGTATCTTCCCTGATGCATGGTGTCAAGAACATGGACAATTTCATCGCATTGTACAGACATTGTGCAGCTGTCCAAATGGTTAGAAATATTTAGATTTAATCTGATGAAAAAAGAATCTCCAGAACGAATTTTCCCTTCTTCAAGATCTTTTAGTAGTTTTCTATAACCTGGTAAAAACATAAGAATGCATAGGTACATTATGGTCTATACTGGCGCTCTATAAGCATGCTGTGTATACATGTCCCTGGACATAGGGCAATCACTTTTTCTCAGTGTTTAATGTGAACCTGTCCTGAAATTCATGCTGCTCGAGCCACAGGCAGCATGCATCTGTCTGGCTGCGATTTATTGGGAAACGCAGTGATGTTTCAGAGAAAATATTACTTGAACATTAATTGAACAGCCACTGTCACGGTTTTATCACTAGAAGACTAGTAAACCTGCTGCCAGGAAGTCCAAATCCGCCACTGCCACTGATTGGCAGCTTTCTGCCTATGCATAGTGTACACAGAAAGCTGACAATCAGTGGTGTGGGTGCGATCATATAGAGCTCAGCATTTAGAGAACTGCTAGATCTACAGCAGAGAAAACTGTTATTTTATCAAACCTACTGTGAGCTGTCCTGTAAAAAAAAAAATCATTGTAACCAGGGTCTCTGCCCCTATATTATGCTTCTCTCCGACGGGGTAGCATAATCCAGGTGACAGATTCTCTTCAAACGGCTAGAACATATATTTTTTTTAAAGTTTAGCGACACTTAAATAGATATTCCCATCTCCAAAATCCTATGCCAATATGTAGTAGGTGTAATAATAACAATATTAGCAAATACGTCCAATTACAAATGTAGTATAGTTCTTCTGATTCGCCATGTCTCTTACCATGTGCAGGGCATTGCAGTAGCTTAGGTATCCATGGTTGCTACAAATATAGAGACAGTTAGTTGTGAGTGGTTGCAACCATGGATACCTAAGCTACTGCAATACCCTGCATGGGGAAAGTGAAAAAGCGCATCAGAAGAACTATACTACATTTCTAATTGGAGTTATTATTAAATCTACTATGTATTGGGATAGGAGATGGGAATACCTCTTCAACCCCTTCATGACCTTGCAATTTTTCACCCACAGCTGTTAGAGGCACATGATGGCTGATTAAATCAGCTGTCATGTGTGGGGAAAGATGCAGGCTCAGCGTACGAGCCTTCATCAAAGGCTTCATCAGTTTTGTTGTACAAGTACGTCAAAGATTGTGAAGGGGTTAAAGCTGACCATACACAACTGATTAATGCTGGTAGAACATGAAGATTTTTTTGGGGGGGTCGAACCAAGCATGTAATGTGTATGGGGATCTTCTGCTTCTCCCCAGATAGATTTTTATTAGAGCAAAAGCAGTATAATTTAAACATCAGATCCTTTTGTTAACAGCTGATATAAGCTCCGCCGGAGATGTCTGATTGTTGTGAACCTTGTGTTGCTACTTGCCCAATTAAGAGTTTACAGTAGAAATGTATGAGTCGTTTAATCAGTGGTTATTTGCACATGTTCTTATAATGTAAAGATAAAGAAGAGACAGGAATTGTGTCAGAAATTTCTTTACCTTCATCGTTAACTTTATAGTGCACAGTAACAGGTCCTTTACATCTCTGTATGGTCCAGTGAGCTTCTTCTTTAGTGCATACATCCATGGGAACAGATTGTTTTCTTCCTTTAATACAGCCATCGAGCTGCAAGATTAAAGATAATAATTCGGGATCAGATAATAATTTCATTTCTCTAAAACTTCTCGCTTCCTTTTTTTACAACATAGACTTCTCTCAAATCTGCAGGGGAAATGTGCAGATTATTAGTGTAACCTCTGTGTCGCAGCCTATCTGCTTCATGTTTCAGTGGAATGGGGCGCCAACACTTTCCTGATCCACTGACATGTATAACTCTTTAATTAAGGCCACATTCACACGTTCTGTATTTGGTCAGTATTTTACCTCAGTATTTGTAGGCCAAGACCAGGAGTGGGGGATAAATCCAGAAGTGGTGACGTCTTTCTATTATACTGTTCCTCTGATTGTTCCTCTCCTGTTTTTTTTGTGTTACAAATACTGAGGTAAAAAGCTCACCAAATACTGATAGTGTGAATGTGGCCTTAAAATAGCAATACTGATTCAGATCGACCATGACTAACTGGTACTAAAAAGGAAGCACCTGCAGGTGTGGCCATCAAAGTCTAGATTATCATCAAACGTTACAAACGTTGTAGATATTACAAAAAGCTTGGAGCAAATATTCTATTCCAGAAATTTCTATATATTTCTATTTTTTTTTTCTGCTCTGATCTTGGAGCTCATTTGATATTACACCCAACACGATGTATAGTCTTCACATCTTATATTAAAGGGGTTTTCAGGGAATAGAAAAATAAAGAACTAAAGGAAATGTCAAATTCCTAAATACACTTAATTAGCATATCAGAATAGTTTTGTCTAGAGAGATAATCACTAGAGAATTAAAATGGCCGCCACCTTGTTACACTTGTGAGAAACCTGTCCTAGAAAGTCAGGACAGACGGCTGTGAGCATGTGCAGTAGGAAACTCCGCTGCTGGGACCTGGAGATACTGATATTGTTTTTCTGATAGGGCACAGAGGTGTGAGCAGCCTTTTCTTACCTCAGCTCCTCTGGTATCTAGTATCAGTGGAGCACATATGAAGATGGCGGCTCTTCCTGCTGCACATGCTCACAGGCGTCTGTACCAACATTCTAGGACAGGTTTCTCTCGGTGAAACAAGGTGACGGCCATTGTAATTCTAATTAAATGTATTTAGGAATGTATTTATACGGACATGTTCTTTAGTTATTTGGTTCTTTATTTTCCTCTACATATAACCCTTTCAAATTCTACAGTTACATAAAGTAAGGTATTTGCTGAACTCACCATTAGAAGCTGCTGTCCCTCCTTTAGAAGAGCCTTTTCTGCGCCTGATCCTGGCTTTACCGAGCTGATAAAAATGCCTCTTTCATTACCACCAATTATTGAGATTTCCATCATGAGATTATCTCCATCTACTGTTGCGTAGTTCACCTGGTGATTTGGGGACCTGTTTCGTCCTGTTGAAGTTACAGATGGTCGAAAGGGTCTGCAACAAGAGAAACATTTGTAGACTTTACCTAAAAGGGAAAGTAGTGGGAATTTAAAAAGACCCTCTCCTATCTGAAATATTACTTGCTGTATATATAGACTTATATACACTTACAGTATAGACACATATAACAAGACAAGTCATAAGATATGATTTAGCAAAATCCCAACCTACCCCAAAACAATTTACTTGCTAAAGCCACTGAAGAAAGGAAACATCACATACACATACAGTAGCTGAAAGAAGAGGCATCCATCACACATGTACAGATTCTGACATTACCTTTCCAGAGAAAATTTTCTAAAAATTGAATTAACTTGTTCAAGGTCATAGATGTCCAGACTTTCTGACTGGTGTGAAGATGATGATGAATGAATAGATGGAGGTCCACAGGAGAAGTGATCATGAAATTCATCTGAACATGTACGTAAAACACAATAATTAACAATTATTTTCAAAAACTGAAAAAAAAAGTTGTATAGATACACACACATACTGTACATGCACAATGCTCAACATAAATGAGTGTACCCCCTTTGGAAAATATGATATCTCACTGACCATTTTTTAACCCATAACATGAAAGTAAGGTTAGTAACATAAAATCTGGGTTTAAACAAATGCTGATGCTAAATGAATACACATCACATCAAAAACTACATCTAGTATTTAGTATGACTTAGTGTTGTCCTTAAAAATCAAAGTCTTCTAGGCATGGTGTGAGAAAGTTGGCGACACATTGCCACATTTATTTTTTTCAATCTTCAAGAACAACCTCTTTTAGAGCCTGGATGCTGGATGGAGAGTGATGGATAACTTGTTAGTTCAGAATTCCTCATAGATGTTCGATTGGGTACAGATCAGGAAACATATTTGACCACTGTATCCTGTTCTTCTAAAATTCAACAGTGGCCTTAGATGTGTGTCTGGGATCATTGTCATATTGGAAGAGTGCGCGTCTCCCATGGGCACAGAGTGATGGTCGCATCTTCTCTTTCAATATAGGGCAGTGCATCTTTGAATTCATGATACTATCAATGAAGAGTAGCTTCTCGTCACCAGCAGCAGTCATGTAGCCCCGCATAAGGGCACTGCCACCACCATAGTTTACTGTAGGCACCCTGCATTTTTGTTAGTACTCTTCACCTTGAGCTTGAAGCCATCAGTTCCAAAAACATTTATCTTGGTCTCATCACTCCAGAGTATAGAGTCCCAATAGTCTTCAAATTTTTCAGCATGGGTCCTGAAAAATCGTAGGCGGGCTTTTTTGTGCATGGGCATTAGGATATGCTTCCTTCATGGATAACACCCATGCATGCCATTCTTCTTCAGTGTATGCCATATAGTGTCACAGGAAACACCCCTGTTCAGCTTTCTATTTCTTTAGCTAAATTTGCATGTTGATTTTCTTCAACCGTAGTCATGAGATGCTGCTGTTTAGGTGTTAACTACCATGGTTGGCCTGGATGTCTCTGTGAGATGATAGCAGTTCCAGCTTTGTTAAATTTTTGTCTAATTTTCTCACAGTATTCTGGCTGATAAATAAAGTGTAACTGATCTTGTACTCTTCACCGTTCTTGTGTAAAGATATTATTTTTTCTCTCAGGTCTTGTGACATTTTTCTTCCATGTGGTGCCATTACTGACAGCATGAAATGGGAAGGGGTTTTCCTCACTAAGTAACACCCTTTTATAGTCAACGGTCTACTAAACACCTATCCAGTGGATAATTGCACTTACCTGTGCTTGAATTCTAGTTAATTAGAATTTTGTAGTGAAAACTTTAGCTTTGCTCCTAAGACTGTTACTGAGGTGTACTCATTTTTGCAACATGGTCTTGAATGCATATGTTAGGAAAATTACTTTTTTAGGGTTTGGAGGGGGGGGGAAAGGGAATTTGAAATCTAGTCTGCAATCAATGGCCCACATTTGTGGGAGTATTTTGTAGTATGGTATCGCATGGAAGATGTTGATTCTGAAAGGAAACAAAGTTTTCTGACAAATCTGGTAGGGTGTACTCATTTATGCTGAGCACTGAGTATATTTATGTAATACTGTTAACATGCATTCTGGAAGATTAACTTTTTTACATAAACTGGTGATGCAACCCATAAAATGCACATGCTAAGGTTGTATTATGATTAGGTGTTTTTTCCTTGGAGATCGCAGCTACAATCTACTGGGCGCATGGTACATATGTCAAAACTCACCATCAAGTTCTATGCTGTCATCGTCTTCATCAGCGGGGCTGTGATAGTATTAAAAAGATATAAATGAGTTATTCTTTGTAGGTATATGACTGAGATGGAATCTCACTGTCTGATGGCATGATTGGTCCTCTGACCTGTACGCAGGTACATCTTCTTTGCTTCTTCTTACAATGGAGTCATTTCCAGGGGGTTCTGGTGTTGTAGACATGATACTATAATTACGATTCTTCAATGGGTGCTGCAAGAAATGATACATTTATGACTGATAATCAGCATTCTATGGTAAATCAGATAAAGTAAAGAATTTTTTTATTTCTATTTTTAATAAGACAAGCTATAAATTCCTGGTGGCAGAGCAGGTTCAACTTCTGAATGTAAATGACTTCTATTAGGTGGCTGATTGGGGACTAGTTTTTTCATACAACTATACATGTCCATAAAACATTTATTTAGTAATGACTCTGACAGAAGACAAAGTGAGCCCTAAGTAAGTGTTTTTTTGTTTAGTCCTATAAAGGTAGGCTTACAATGTTGTATTATAAATGCCCCATGGCCACCAACTTTGCCTAAAAGCAATAGTTTAAACAAATACAAGAAAGTTAGTATTATATAGTATCAGGAAAATATGGTTCATTTTCAATTTATGATCGCCTGCCGCCTGACCACTGAACTGATCATTTATTGTTAAAAACGGCAAGAATCCAAAGTGCTAACTCAATCAGGAGTCAGATCACAGATGCCTATTACAGAGAGAAGTAGCGAGAAAGAGAGGAGCACAGAAATATCCACACCCCTTCTGCTACTCTCTTCTGAATATGTGCTGCATAGAGACAAGACCAAGAGTCCCTTATGTCACTGGGTCCTGTGTCTAGAAAACATCATAGCATCTCGTCTTAACAAACTAGCTCAGAGACAGCTGAAAATTAGAAATAGAGCAAGGGGGTAAAACTAGTGAAAAATGCAGGATACTGTGTATGTAATGGCCAGAAATACTGCTCTTCCTAATCTACGCACACATAATAACTTATTCTGAAATGTTACCTGGAAGTAAAACTACGCTTTAAAGGTATTTTTCTGATATTCAGGTTACATTTCAGACCCCTTTACTAAAGCGGGCCAAACACATAAGAATAACATAGTTTTAATTTTGTAATATATATGCATGCGCTGCTTGTGTTTTGATTAGGCGGAGGAGATAAGGGTCTGACAGTGGATTATCCCCAGCAGGAATAAAGGATTTTGGCTGCTGAAATCCAACATACACAAATCTTCCTTCCATAACATTGATAGGAGGCTTGGATTGGTTCACAGGAGAACAGGTGAATCTTGAAGTGGACCCTATGCAGGAGAAGGCTTCCTAGCCTCTTAAATGAGCTTAAAGAGGATCTGTCACTAGGTTAAAAAAAAAAAGGCCAGGTCTTGTTCTCATTTTATTTTTGCTGATCCCTTTTGTATTTCCTCTTTTCATTTTTGGAAATCCACCATACAGTTCCAGAGATATGGATCTTTTTATGTTTTGCTAATTTTTCCAGGAGGGCGTGTCTTTCGGCAACTCGGCATCATTTACCCTGTGAGTCACGCCCTCTTGGTATAAAGACTATAAATATTAGCACTAAATAAAAAGGCCCATATATCTGGAACCGTATGGATGATTTGAAAAAACGGAATACTCTAGAGAGCAGAGGGAATAAAATAAGAGCAAAACTGGTCAGTTTTGACCCGATGACAGGCTCTCTTTAAGGCCTGCTGATGCCAGTTGAGTAATCGAGGTCAGATATTTTACAGCAAAATTACTAATATTCAAAACACAAAAACTAAGGCAGACAGATACTATGGTGCCCCCGCTCCACGTAGGCTATCCCTGCCTGGGATAAATAATAAAGCTAGTGTGGAATAGTCAGTGATGTCCACACTTAGTAAGCCCCCACCAACCCAAATGAGCTGGTAGGAAGGGGTACTCAGCCTGAGATAAGTAACAACTTGTCATTCATTTTTGTGTGTTCTTATTGTTTATCAAGATTTTACTTGATTATTCTATGTCTGATGTTGGTGATGGGTTAGTGGGTGATCAATAAATGTGGACATGACTGATAATTCCACATAAGATATATTGCTCATCCTACCAGCTCATTTGGGTTGGTGGGGGCTTACTAAGTGTTGACACCACTGACTATTCCACACCAGTTTATTATTTATCCCACCTTCCCAATGTGGATATGAAGGATAATTCTACATATAATATATTGCTCATTTTGATTGCCCATCTTGTTTAAGGGGGTGCCCATGAAATGAATGTGGATATTACCCGTAACGTCATATGAGATTTAATATTTATCCTAGCTATTTATTCAGTTCAGCAGAGTATTTATCTACTTTAGATATGACTGTTTACTGTATATAAGATATATTGTCTATCCTACTGGCTAGTTTCTCTGATCATATCTGGGATATCCATCTTAATAGGAGTGCCTTCATTATATAGAGTAGCACATTTCCCTTTTCTCTATACTTGACACTTATGAAATAATAGCCAGAAATCAATGCTAACGCCTATAGTGGCTTCATCAGTCGTGGACATTGTACTGCACTTAAGCACTTTATGTGGGTTGGCTTTTTGAGAGAGGTCCCTTCAGGGTCAGGTAGGGATAGAGACTGCTTTGAAATTTTTGGAGAAAGTGTCGTCTGGGAATGTGTGAAGTAGAGACAGGTAATATTTGAATGTGTTTGAAGAAAGGACATCTAAAATCAATGTTACCGGTGGGCCCTTGGCAGTTGGCACCTCACCCTGTCCATAAAAATATATAAGTCACATTGTGCTTCTGATATACAACGCTTGCCAAAAAAAATATAAAGAGAAAAAAGAGCTGTCTGTATCTGAACATCTTAGCCTCCTAGTGACAAGGCCATTTTTTTTTCTCTGGAAGGTTTCAATAAATCCCAGTAATATAGTGTCAGTTTTTTGTGACACATTGTACTTTATGTTAGTGGTAAAGTTAGATCACTATTTTTATGCATTTATTTATGAAAATATTGGAAATTTGCAAAAAATTTTAAAAAATTAGCAATTTTCAAACTTTGAATATTTATACCCTTAAACCACAAAAACCTTATACAGAAATTTAATAAATAACATTACCCCTATGTCTAGTTTTTCTTGTGGTACTGATGGAGTTAAAAAGGTAGCCCTCTCTGTCTATTTATCTACCGTATCTATTTATTTAGATGCTAACTGTTGCACTTGATGGCAGGATTTAGGGGGGTAAATGGCCATGATCAGTGCTAGACCCAACCATGGCCAGTGCAGCAGGCGGTGTCAGCTGTAATACACAGCCGACATCTGCTGCGTTTTACTCATCAGGGGATGCTTGGATGCTATTCTCCTATTTCTCGGGGTAGTAAATAGGGGTTTATGTTCTAAATACCTTTCCCTTTAATAAGTTACTTGGAGGGACATAAATAGAACTGTGGTTAAAAAGCGGCAAAAATATGAAACCCTAAAGGTTTAATTGATAAGTACATATTACACGTTAGTTTTCTTTGATCATGAAACCCATTGCTGTTTTTACTATTTTCTAAACTTCCCCAAAATGTTTTTCATAAGAAAGAAACAAAGATACAGAATAAAACGGCATCAGGTGGTAATACCTTAGGAACAGAACTATTGATGGGGGCGCTGTTGAATGAGCCAGATCTATGGAATGCCGTATCTATCTGACCATTCTTGTAGTCTGGCCGATTATCTGGATCCTCACCAGCTGCATAATATGAAGAAAAACTCAGTCAAGTTGCGATAAAACATTGTTAGTTACAAATCACAGAAGAGTAAGAAAAGCCAGTCAGAATAAAATAAAACGATGAGGGAATAACAGCGGAGAGCAGCTACAGCATATGGCTGATTAAAGAGGACCTGTTACCAGGTGAAAAGTGGAAAGTTTAAGCTTTTATTTTATTCCTGCTGCTTCCCTGAGTATTCATCACAGTCCCAGAGATATGGGCCTTCTTACTGAGTGCTAATTTTATGATCTTTACAAGGGGGCGTGGTTCACTGAATTCTCTGGGGGCGTGTCTTTAGACAGGGGGAGGGACTCTTTGTAGCCAATAGATGATGGTCCTGAATGGGGGACCCCTTTAATTAAATATAAATTGCAATGTGCATTTACATCTTCATGCAGAACATCTACAAGATCAGGGCATAGATCTAACCTTGAAATTCATTCGGTTTATTGGAAATTGGAGACTTTGCTCTTAAGATCTGTGAAACAAAGTGAAATACACGTTAGAAGAATGTAGTACCGTGGAAGCGATCTGTGACGCAAGGAACAGACCTGTGATGGCTCAAAAATGTGAATTTGTAATCTGCTCAACCAATAAGAAAGGTTTATATAACTGCAATTATTGAGACAGACATTTACAGAAACAATATCCAGAAAGTGGTAGCCCAGAATGTAAACCTCAGTCCTAGCACCTTAAAGTAGAGCTGTCACCAAATTTCACAATTCATGTTTCATACATTGCTAAATAGGTCTCTTAGTCCTGATGAGGAAGCGGTATTTACTGTGAATGTCCATGTCAGAATTGATGTCACTTTCTCAAAGTTTACTTCATCATCTGCCCATCTAGCCTGACTAACAGCTCCTCAGTGCCTCTCCTGCTGCTGAGATCTCACACTGCTCAGTACAAGATGCAGCTGTCAGGCTGGGTTGGAGGTGATTACATACACTTGGACTCAAGAATTATTTCATTCCTTAAATGTTCATGGAATGAAATGCCATTCTCACATTGATTTTCAAAGTAAATATACCAGTCTCATCAGGTCAAATGGATAGTTTTAATATTATATGCTGTTTTGTACGTGAAATTTGATGAAAGGTCTTTTTTAACAAGTCCACAATATATCCATCACCTATTCATGGAAGGTGCATCAATGGTCAATATATTCTGTGAACTTTGTATCCTTTGATAATTGATAAGCGCATCTTATTCTATAAAGTATATAAAGTTTTATAAATCTTATTTTATGGTCCTGGCATTACTTGGTGCATATAGCATTATACATTTAGAACCTCTTCCTGTGTATACACCAGTCGCAGTGTATCTTATGTATTGTGTATTCACCAGTCCGAGTCTATGCACGTAATGTGTACACACCAGCCCCAGTGTACTATACATAATGTGTATACATTCAACTAAGCCAAACAAATAAAATTGATGGCACCAAGAGTGTATAAATTAATACAAAGTTTCTTTATTCACACATAATTAAATAAAAATCCAATCAATAAATACAAGGTACCTCCAAAACCAAACTAGAAGATGGCAAGCAGCACAAATGGGTACAAATACACAGCATAGGTTTGTACATAAATGCTAATGGTGCCTTTAAATGTAACCCACAAACTTGATCATAAATGCTCACTATTATTGCCTGCCCCCGGAAGAAGGAAAGGCGAAACGCGCGTCGGGGTGGGCTTACGGCAGCAGCTGGGATACACACTTTAGGTATATTTAGCTATACGCACCTTATCATGGAGTCTTTATGTACTCACTATTGATTATTTCACTTAGCATCCATGGTTTTTCAGGCAATAATAGTGAGCATTTATGATCTTCCATCACGCCCCCCGAGGAAGCATTGTGCGAAACGCGCATAGGGGTCCTTCAGACCACAACCCAGTAAGTGTTTCTTGGTGCCAGACTTTTTACATATGTCGTTCTAATTATTTGCATACCCATATTGAATGTACCGCTGTATCTGTTAATGTGGGGTATGCAAGTGTATGCTGCCCTCTATACTGAAACCCATATTTAGTTATATATCCAGTCTTGACCAGCCTGAGATTGTCATGCTGCACTATGCACTTTACTCCGACCAGCCTGGAATTATCTGACTTATGGTGATTTCACCCATTATATCGTTAATGATATATACCCCTGTCTGATTTATGCACTAGGCATTTCATTTTCTGAGGAACATCATCCCCTTTGGGTATATATTAGAGTGGCATGCATTTGTATAGTATCCACAATCATGTACTACACACCTTTACTGAGGATATATTTTTCATGATTGACTTATGGTGATTATATCTATTATAATATCAATGATATATACCCCTTAATGATTTATGCACTGTGCACTTTATTCTCTTATGAATTTTATAGCTTTGGGGATATTCTTCAGTGGTATGCATTTTTGCATTCATTTACTCAGTCTGTCACCTCTTGCTGCTTGTGGTGTCTAGGCATTGCCTTTTTTTCCCTTGTTGTATTGTATATTGTATTGTTCTGATCATGTTTTATGAATTTTGCATTAATAAAAACTGTTACTTTTTTTTAAATTGCTTTTTGTCCATATTATTTTTTTGGGTATCTGTTAAATCAGTATATGGATGAGTATCACTTATTTAGCCTTCATTTGGGTTAATATGTATAACAGTATCAGCATCTTCTATGTGATATATATACACCAGTCCCAGTGTATTCTATGTAATGTACATACAGCAGTCTCAGTGTCTCCTATGTGATGTATCTTCAGAATTCCTAGTGTATACTATGTGATATATACATACAAGTCCCAGTTTATTCTATGTGATGTATACAGCATTCTTGGTGTCTCCTATGTGATGTATAGTCAACAGTCTCAGTGTCTCCTATGTGATGTATACAGCAGAGTTCCAGTGTATCCAATGTGATATACAGCAGTCTCGGTGTCTCCTATGTGATGTTTAGACAGCAGTTCAGTGTCTCCTATGTGATGTTCTTAGCAGTCTCAGTGCATCCTATGTGATGTATACAGCAGTCTCAGTATCTTCTATGTGATGCATATACAACAGTCTTTGTGATGAATACGGAAATAACAATAGAGAATACGAGGTGTCGTGAAAAGAAATGCTGATTCTTCTGCCCATGTCTCATTCTATTCTGGTAAACTGCTGTTTGTATTTCTACATGATTATATTAAGTCTGAATGACACATACTTGTGGAATTCCCTTTATGTTCATCCTTCTCTTTTTCTTTGATTCGGCATTGAAGAAATATTTATCATCAGGAGATCCCATGGAATCTGATGAGTCTTCTGCATCCTGACCATTTGTCTTTGAACTTGGGGGCATGACAATGTGTAGATTCCTGGGCAAACTCTAATGGAGAAATCAGAGTATTATAGTAAAATGAATACATTTGGGAGAAAGACCTGTGGGGTGATTAAAGGAAACTTTCCTCACCCCACCCGCCACCAACACGCCACCACTATCTGACAGTTCTCTTCCTGCAGTTTGCAGATATCTCATGAACATCTTCACTCAATGTGTCATTTTACTAAAAATTAAGCTTAGTACACCCTGTCTTGTGATGAAAATCTTTGAGGATAAGAAACATTATAGGTTTTGTCATCTCTGATGTCAAGCAAGCCTTACAGGATGTGGACATATTGACTTGACTCCTTGACTGGATAGACCTAACTAGCATGCACCATGAGTGGGCATTAAGCCATATTTTTAACAATATGACACATTGATGGTGGCTAATAAGAATTGTCAGGTAAGTTGGGAGCTTTGGGTAGCAAAAACCTTCTCACAGGTTACCTTTAAAGAATATGGTTATAGGTAAGGGGCCATACATATTAACTTATCATCCAAGACTTGACCAAGAATGCATATATGTTCATTGGGATCTTAAAAATAATTCCCTATCATATTCCTCTTATCTACCTTGGGAACAGAGGATCGGGAATATTGAAAATTAACATGCCCGATCATTCATTTTCCCAGACAGTCTGCCATTAGGGAAGAGCCGGATGGCTCCTACACATATTAGAATATTAGCCAATCCTAGGTTTAACCTAGGTTACGCTAATGTGT
>VIAB01000800.1:88065-103062 GCA_009801035.1 Oophaga pumilio | reverse complement strand
TTTCCGCGGCAATTCCGCAACGTGTGAACTTAGCCTAATAGGTCCATTTTTACTAATTATCAACATTTGCTGGAAGATTCATTTTAAGGGTACGCTCACATTTTTATGGGATTGAACTTGTCCGATTTATGCGCCAGTGTGAGCGAATCCTCAGAATAACTATCTGCTGCTAAGAAGTTTTGAGGCACAGAAACACTATATCACATTTCCGGTTTTGAGTCAGAAAATTGATCGGATTCTGAAATACCCTTTCCAGAGTGTAGTCAGCTGGCAGTTGTTACATTCACTTATATTACATCTTCTATTTGCTTAAATTGGAATGATTTGGCTTTCAGGATTGAGATGTTTTTGTACAGATTAATTATGTTTACCTACTGGACAATGACAACCATATGGGAGATGAAATGTTTAGCAGCGGGGCAGATGGAGCAAACTGCAAAAACTTTTCAGTTTACGTTTCGGAAGGACTGAGCCTGGAGCAGGAGCTGAATTATTAATATATTGTAGATGTGATGTAGACCTGACCTGGTGCAGTCCTAGACTACAATTCTTCCCTGCGCCTGGAAGATAAGAGCAAGTGCTAACACAATACATAGACAATAGAATATAACAAAAAAAAAAAACAACTGAAACTCATCTCCTGCTTTTTATATCAAAACTATGGCTAAAAATATGGCTGTAAAAAATATGCAGATAGGAGTACAGCCACAACTTCCTCTGTAAGGGCTCGGGGGAGTAGGTGTCACTGCCACGGTTTGCCAAGTTGTAAGAGTGACAAACCCATTTTGTGATGAGTAGAAAACCTGTCGTGAGTCTAATAGCATTGTGTGTTAAGGTGTAACTTAAAATCGGTGGTGCAGGAGTCACATTTGATAACCTAAGTGTAGGATCCTCGATGGGAAATAAGTTGCAGAACTTGGCAGCCACCCAGTGCATCTAGTCGCTGCTGGAGCAGATATCAAATGACTGGTGGGGTCGTTGGATCCTCACCTATTCCATGTTCTGGGATAGGTCATCATTATGTAAGCCCTGGATAAACATTTTAAAGGGAACCTGTCAGCAGGATTGTGCACAGTAACCTACAGACAGTGTCAGGTTGGCACCATTATACTGATTACAATTATACCTTAGTTGATTAAATCCGTCTTGTGGTTGTTGTTTAATCTTTATTTTCAGTTTTGAGTTAATGATATGCCCATGCCCCGGGGCGGCCTGTGGGGGGGGTCTTCATGTGGTGCTATGATTAGGTTTTCATGTGTATGGCTTCTGACAGGTCACTGATCCTCACTGACCTACCCTTAATTATTGTATTGTTAACGTTGTTACTTATGACTTGTGTTTTGAAACTGTTAAACTGTAAAGCGCTGCGGAATATGATGGCGCTATATAAATAAAGATTATTAGTTTACAAAATGAATACATGTACATACTGAAGAAAAAAAAACCCTTCTGCAGGCCGGTGCCAGCCATTGCACCTACGCATGTCTACTGTGTTGTTAATAAATGTGCTTGAGGTTTTCCTGTGGAGTATATGAAAAAAAATCCATTTGAAAATTATGCCTGCGGCGCCTGTGCAGTAGCAGCTATCGGTGTATATAGAGGTGATCCGATAGCTGCTACTGCGCAGGCGACGCCATCTTGCTAGAGAAGAAAAAAATTTCCTCCTCTAAGATGGCGCCGCCCGCGCCTGTGCAGTGGCAGCTATCGACGATCGCCCATCCAGTGCATCTGGCCGCTGCTGGAGCAAATATCAATTAGTGGGGTCACTGGATCCTCACCTATTTCATATTTGTGGGATAGGTCATCATTATGTAAGTCCTGGATAAACACTTTACAACAAGTACTGATACAACTGCTACCCACCACCACTGTGTGTGGTTCTCTTCCGTGGCTGATTAGTTTCTACATTATTTAAGTTAAAGCTTTATATGCGTAATATAAAAATAAAACTATTCACATGAACATGCAGCACACATTCCCTTTATCTAATACTCACATAGTGTTTCAGCATACAGTCAGTGGCACTGTCGGGGTTTACATCCAGAACCCTGCAACATGACATGTTGGGCTAATGCGCTGACGGGGCCATTGACAGTAATGATGTAGATGGAGTCACAGTGAGAGCTGTGTTGGACATAATTTTTGGCCATATATGCCTAGGTAAGGTGGGCAGCAAGACGTAGTTGACTATGTCTTACTGCCCTTCTCCAATAGGCGCATACTGGGGGTTAAATGGTATAGACCAAGGTTTCCCTGTAACCTGCTAGACAGAGTGGCTTGCATGTGGAAGCCTATTTAAGAGCTGTCACCTTCCACTGCTGCTCAGTTACAGTAGGTATGCAGTCACTTCACATAAAAGCACCACTCCATTTTTTTATTTTTATCTCAGCACTGAAGTGATGCCACTAAGGTGAGTTTCTTGACCCTAGTATTATACTCTTCAGCTGCCATCTTCTGCTCCTCCCAGCGCTGCTCTGGTCCCACACCACCATCTCGTGACCACAACTTCTGACTTACTGGAAGTCAGGGGTAACGGTCACAAGCTCACAGTGTAAGTCTATGAGAGCCTGGTTCTGCCTCTCGTAGACTTACATTGAGTAGTGACTTACGAATCGCCCAGCAAACACTGGTGAGATCCGACTGGAGCGGCGATGACAAAAGATGAAGAAGACGGCTGGTGAGTATAATGTTAGGGGCAGGGAACTAACATTAGTGGCTCCACTCCAGAGGTAAAATAAAATAAACGCTGGAGTAATGCTTTTAATATCTGTTGAAGCTGTAGAAACACCTGAGTAAAGTGTGAGCTAAAGAGCAGGACCCCAGGTCAATGCACTGATACAAAGCAGCAAAATATTAGGACGGGGTGAGATTTGTGCTGCTGATGTATTTAGCTCAGAAAGGATTAGGCTAGGTTCCAACCAGCCTCTAAATATAACTCTGAACAATCGCATTCACAGAAAGCAAAAGTACAAATATCTAATATAATTACTGAGGAGTTGGAGGGAAATTACACCTTAAACAATGGGCTTGGAATGAGGTGACTGAGATGGTCACTAGTCACTTATGAAAGCCCAAGCCATTTTTTCCCTGCCTAGCTCAGCATGATTGACAGGTGTCTTCCTATACACACATATGGGAAGATCTATTAATCGTGCAGTACCTGAAAGGGAGAAGCCGGCTGTGACGGCCTCTGTGACTGGTCAACTCAGCCTCCTCATTCACAGTCCCCTGTTTAAAATGTGTTTTGTTCTAAAGGCTGCATTTTTCAGAAAGAAACTTGGATATTTGTAATAAGGGTGCCGGTCCTTAACTCCTGCCGCTGGTGTCCCACTGCAGAGTTTAGTAGATCGGCCCAGTGTATGTCAAAAAGCTCACTGTGTTGCAACACTCGGGTAGATTGCTCCCTATGGACAAGTTTAACATAACCATGCCAGAAGGTGTGAACAGTGCCTGATACTGTTGGCAAAAATAGAAGCTGGCATGTTTTAGGCAGCCAGCACTGTGGCTTTTTCAGGTCAACTTCTTTTTTTCTACCGTGAGAAAGGCACCGGTCCGGCACAGAAACACGTGGGTTTAATAAAAACCGTTCTGGAATCCCAAGGCTCTTCATTCCAGAAGCGCAGCCCGCCTAAACATGCCAGCTTCCATTTTAGCCGTTATGCCTCTGGAAGATCCTCTTCCTCCAGCCCTTGGGTAGCAGTAGCAGCTTTCCGTGCCTTTATAGATGTTATGCATGGACACAACATCCTTAGATGAGTGCTACCATCGATCTACCTATCCCTTACCCAACGGTATTGACCTATTTTGTGTGCGCTTCTGTCCCTTTCCAGAGCTTCCCAACTGATGCTGTTCTCACCGAAACTCTGTGCCGTCCAATCTACCACGTATACCTCATTGGAGGTCGGCACAAGTTAATCAGAAGTTGAGCTATACTGCCAAATGTATATACCAGATCTTAATCACCTACGTGTAATCTAACAGGAGGTTAACGGCTAGCTCGTACGAACCTAACATAACCGCAACATACAAGATGCATAAAAGAAACTTTCTGCTACTTCTCAATATTTATTTTTAATGGCACGACTTAATACAGATTTGGAATTCACACCTAATATTTTACCAATATGATTGGCAGCTACATAAAATGAAAAGTTTTGGCTCTCCCACTCAAGGTTTGCTATGAATAGAGGGAAATTCTAGTTGTGGAAATCCATTAAACATCTATTTATGACCTCGAAAAGAAAAACGTAATTTTACATAAATATTGTTCCAAGGCTGAAATCTACTTAATGAATTCGAAATTATGGTTCAACTTCAAAAGCTGAGAATGAACTTCAATTTATATAGAAGTTTTCCTTCTTTTTTAGTTTCAAAAAAGTAACTTGGGTTGTATTTTCCAATTTGAGATGAATGTAAAATAGTGATTAATCAGAAGTGATACAGAGAATTATACTTTGGATTCAGACTTAAGGACAGTACCTAATTACATCTTCTAAGCAGTCTTCTAAGCAATGGTGGACATGAACTTTTATTATGAAGGCAGAGATTTTTTTTTCTCATATAATGAAAAAAAAACCTGATGTTCATTCAGATCCTGTAAAATGCTTTAAAGAGATTATCCAGAACTATGCTTATTTCTTCCTATGGGGCTAAGAACTTACAGGCAAAGAGTTTCTAACTACTTGCTTGTTCTGCCTGGTACCAATCTCTGCTGGCTCAAAGCGGTCATGGACTGCTCCTGCCAGTGATTCTGCTGCTTCATTTGTCCTCATCTCAATAGAGCAGCTTCTTTTGTTCCGGGTGCTCTGTCAATGGTGCATCACTGCTGAAGTCATGCTGAAAAATAAGCAAAGTCCTGGATAACCCGTTTAATGGAAGACTATCTTCATAATACAGCGCCATATGGAGGTACTATTCATGGGCACATAGAGTGCCTAAATAAAAATGGTAGTCTCATGAAGACAACGCCTTTGCAAGCTCCTGGACAAAAATGCAAAAAATAAAAATAAACAAAGCGCCATCTCCCTAAAGTCTAAGGTTGAAGATACTGTGTTATTGATCAAACCTGGCAGCTCGTTACAGTACGAGAAGCGAGGCAGGAACATCGGGTCTAAGCTCTGGTGTAAATCTGGAGCATGAGGCCTTGAATTCCGACGCTTGTTTTATGTTTTATTTCTTGTGGCAGCGGCTGTAATGTATTTTTACTTCTTATCAGCCAGATATAAATTATTCACTTCTTGGACATGGATACAGAGCTGCATAAAGCTGTTCCTTTTCTGCTGTCTACATTTATATGCATTCCTGTCTTACTCAATAGAGCAGGCATATAATAGAAATAACACCAAACACCGTCTCCTTTATGGTTTTCTGCCATTTTATGTTCTGAATGTCAAATAAGTAAATACAGTGAGCTGCGATGCTCTGTGGAACCAGACAAGACGGGTGGTGAGCCTTCACCCCCCATACACATCAATGAGTCCTGGGTACCCATGACTGCGTCCTTCCTGGGCCCACCTGTAGTAGTTACTAGCCACGGCATATTAGTAACACACAAGGTCTTCCATATTGGAGATGCTCTGGTCCAAGTGTCCACTTGTATCAACCTGGCCCTTGTCAAAATTGCTTAGATCAAGAGTCTGAATTCACAAAGAGTAAAATGGGATAAAACTGCAGCAAAAACTGCGTCTGAAAAACGAAGAGCACAAGTTAAAGGATAAAAATTCACGGACAGACAATACTTTTTACGAACACATTGGAAAACCATAAGTGATCCATGTCTACAGCTCATAATTCTGATATGAAGACAGCTGCATTCAACAAAAAATGATGAAAATTGCAGTCATAATAATCTGTATACCGGTAATTTTGTTCAGCTTCAAAAAATGTTTATTTTTTTAATTTATTTTTTTTTTTTTACAGACAGGGCAAAAAAGTGCTCTATTTTTACGGACTGTCCTAGGATTTCTAGACAATTGTGAACCCCGGTTTTCAGATAACACAATTCACCTGTAAAAACTGCCCAGCTAATTTCCACCACTCTAAAGCCATGGAAAATGGTTCAGATTCAGGTTTAATGCTGTTTAAACGCCCCACAATCAAACTGTTCAATTGAACTGACTGCCTCATGGATATCACCACTTGCCAGGCACCGATGCAGCAGGACACATTTTCTTCCCTTACCGCACAGTGGTTTTAATGTTACGTCTGCTTGGTTTATGCCCTTAAGGATGGGATCCTGAGTGGTGTTTGGTGCACAGACGGCTCATGTCCAAGGTGTAGCTGTATGAAGTCGCTTCCTGAAAGTCACTGAAGTCTTCCATTGCATTATCACAAATTAATTGTGATAATAGTGCTTGGCAGAGACTTAGATTGGTGTTTCATCCATCAGTCTTAATGAAGGGCGTGCAAGCCACTAAAAGGGGTTGTCCCACAAAGTACATTTTAATCAATACATCTTGGAATAATAATAATTTCCACAATTCCATGTGATAAAAAAAAGTTCCTGTGCTTATAAATGTGCACCTGCTGTGTACTGTGTAATGCCTGTGTGTGACCGTGCAGGAACATGGTCTGATCATACCACAGCTCCTGGGCAGGGGAGGAAGTAAATGAGTATACAGACAGGACAGCAGACCAAATGAGAATCATGAGGTCAAAGGAACTGGCCAAGGAGCTCAGAGACAGAATTGTGGCAAGGCACAGATCTGGCCAAGGTTACAAAAGAACTTCTGCAGTACTTAAGGTTCCTAAGAGCACTGTGGTCTCCATAATACTTAAATGGAAGAAGTTTGGGACAACCACAAGTCTTCCTAGACCTGGCTGTCCAGTCAAACTGAGCAATCGTGGGAGAAGTGCCTTGGTGAGAGAGGTAAAGAAGAACCCCAAGATCACTGTGGCTGAGCTTCACAGATGCAGAAAAGAGATGGGAGAAAGAACCACAAAGTAACCTATCACTGCAGCACTTCACTAGTCGGGCCTTTATGGCAGAGTAGCCTGACGGAAGCCTCTTCTCAGTGCAAGACATATGAAAGCCCGCATAGAGTTTGCTAAAAACACACATGAAGGACTCCTAGACTATGAGAAATAAGATTCTCTGGTCTGATGAGACGCAGATAGAACTTTTTGGTGATCATTCTAAGCTGTATGTGTGGAGAAAACCAGGCACTGCTCATCACCTGCCCAATACAATCCCAACAGTAAAACATGGTGGCAGCATCATGCTATGGGGGTGTTTTTCAGCTACAGGGACAGGACATTGGTTGCAATTGAAGTAAACATGAATGCGGCCAAGTACAGACATCTCCTGGATGAAAACCTCTTCCAGAGTGCTCTGGACCTCAGACTGGGCTGAAGCTTCACCTTTTAACAAGACAATAGCCCCAAGCACACAGCTAAAATAACAAAGAAGTGGCTTCAGAACAACTCTGTGATCATTCTTGACTGGCTCAGCCAAAGTTCTGTCCTAAACCCAATTGAGCATCTCTGGAGAGACCTGAAAATGGCTGTTCACCAACGTTCACCATCCAACCTGAAGGAACTGGAGAGGATCTGCAAGGAAGAATGGCAGAGGACCCCCAAATCCAGGTGTGAAAAACTTGTTGCATCATTCCCAAGAAGACTCATGGCTGTACTAGCTCAAAAGGTGCATCTACTCAATACTGAGCAAAGGGTCTGAATACTTATTATCATGTGATATTTCAGTTTTTCTTTGCTAATAAATTTGCAAAAATTTCAACATTTTTTTTTCAGTAAAGATGAGGTGCAGAGTGTACATTAATGAGAAAAAAATGTACTTTTTTGCATTTACCAAATGGCTGCAATGAAACAAAGAGTGAAAAATTTAAAGGGGTCTGAATACTTTCCGAACCCACTGTATATAAAATATATGCCCATATTTCTAATTAATTTCCAATAAAGCTTATCCATGGCTTCCAATAGCAACAGTGGACTTATATTCTATCATACCTCTCATTTATTTCCATTTTCTGATATCTAATTACGTAGTAAATATATTCTCTTCACATGCAGGACTTCAGAACACATCCAATTTTTAGCAATGACAGACTCCCAAGAATGTAAATCCTCATATTACATGGTACTCTTAAATTTAAATACTTTTCCAATGGTTTCAGTGCCAAAGCAGGTGAATCATTGAAGAAAACCCCAACATATATGGCAGATGTGAGCGTCAAATATACCGCAGCAGTTTTCCTTGTCATCTTTGGGTAACGTACAGTGTATGAAGTATAGGGAGTTGAATCACTCTGCCTCCAAAATTGGACCAATACGTCTCATTTTGTTTTTGAGTTTTGGATAACTCCCTTATTGAAAACCTTACTAAATTTGCTATGTACTAGGGAAATTAATTGATCTTTACCCTTTAGCCTATCACTCAGTTCGCAAATGTGTGCTTTCAACATGACTTTACTGGCATAAACCTAAATGCCAGGTCTTCAGTCACCCCAAAGTCTGTACAGATAGAATTTTACATTTTAAAGAGGAATTGTGACCAAGTCAAAAGTGGCCAGCTTTAGCTTGTACTTTATTCCCACTTCTCCTTTGAGTATGCTTTTTTTATTTGACAGAAATGCTGGAAGATGAGGTAGGTGTGAAGCCGCGCTGTCAGAGATACGATACACAATAGGAAACCAAATGGAGTGTAGATGCGGTTTTAGTCGTCAACGCGTTTCAAGGTGATGGAGCCTCTTCATCAGGACAAACCACAAAGTGGCCAGCTTTAAATTGCATTTTATTCCCTCTGCTCCTTTGAGAATTCTTTTTTTTTTAAATCTGTCATACGGTTTCAGAGATTTGAGCACTTTAATTTGCTGCCAATATTTATGGATTTCACCAAGCAGGGGTTGGTCACGGATTCTCTGGAGACGTGTCTTTAGTCTGCTCTGCATTTTTACCGTGTGAGCCACATCCCCTAGGTAGAAACTATAAAAAAAAAAAAACACTAAATAAAAGGGTCCATGTTGATGAAACTGTATGGCGGATTTAAAAAAACAAAAAACAACAGCACATGGAATACGGAGGGCACAGTGGGAATAATGTAAGAGTAAACACTGGACACTTTTGACCTGATGACAGGTCCACATAAACTTACCACTAATGAAGTTATTTTCCAAAACTTCTGATTATACCAATGAAGCTGGGGATTTGGGGTGAGACACAGCGAGCCCTCCATCTCTAGAGGGTTTGGAATTAAATGAGCTGAAATCTGGACAAATTATTCAGGACTAGTGCAGCACCACCTAAACCAAGACTCCAAGGAAGGCCTACATAAAATGTGGCATAATAGAGGTTTTATATTTGGTACCATAAAGACTCCCAAATTCAGGGTCTTAACCAGTCACGAGTCTCATTATAACTTTTTCCTCCCAAAATCAGTTTGTTAAAATATTCTCACTTGCTTTAAAGACTTTGGCCCTGATTCATAAAAGTTTTTACATAAAAAAGTGTCATAAAAGCTTTGAAATGTTGCAAAATTTTGGCGCAACTTTGAGCTTTGTGACTTCTCACTATAGTTTTTCCCAGTGCCACTAAAATGGGCAGAGCTGGGGCTGTGGCGGGACAGGGACAGGCTCAGACTAGCCCACAGGAGTATCCTCTGGTAGGCCCCTGTGAAGTGGTACTAATGAGTAGTGCTATTACACTTGATTCACAATTTGCAGAAACAGGCATCATCTAATCATTCATTAAGCAAGCTGGCCAAGTTAATAGTCCATAGAAGCAAAAGTAAATCTGTGTAGGTTATTTTTGAATGTAGCTGAACAGCGAACCCCAAGAATCAATCAATGTTAATGGTGGGGCTTTGCCAACCCAATCCAACACTGGGCGGGGATGTGATGTTCTGTATGCCAGAAATGTCAATCAAAACAAAGACTGGAGTAAGATTTGTGGCGTAGGAGGAGCGTCAGACTCCACCCTGCCCCCTCATCAAAACCGTTACGAAAACTACCAGTCTTGATGAATATGGGACTTTATCAATGTGTTTGGTAAAGTAAGCAAGTCAAGTTCATTATCATCAAACAATCATGTCTGCCCTAGTTAGCCACAGTTTATTCCATGTGTTTGTTATAAATCTGATCTTTCTAACTAGTGGGTTAATATATAAATATATATGTGGTGTGGGATCCTTTGTGATGTATTTACCCAGGTGTTTTATAGTATGATCCTATATGCAGCTTGACAGACAGGAGAGAATGAGCAGAGAAACAAAGAGCAGTCCACATACCCTGTAATCCGTCTCCACATCTCTGCTGCTAATGACAGATTGCACTTGACAACTGTCACGATTGGCTGTAGCCGCCGAGAAGCGGCCCAGCCCATAATCGCCTCCACGCTGACCGACCACCATGGCGTGGGGCGGGCGTCCCCCGGGGACGCAATATAGAATCAGGAACACGGACACCGGAAAACACGGGCTGGATCTCAGGAACATCAGAACACTGGCATCGGACTCCGGACATCTGGCAACGATCGACAGGTTCCGGACATCGGCCTGCCGGGGATTGCACCAAAAACAAGCTGAGCACAGAGTAACAGAAACTCAGCACACCCACACCGGACTCCTCCTTCCAAGAAGAACCCCGGTTGTATCAAAGGAAGTCAGTTAGCAAAAGATCACAGTCACTGGGCACAGGGTTCAGGACACAGAAGGATTCAGGAACATAACACAGCAGACACAGTTCAGACAGTCAGGTACAGGACAGGTACAGGATCAAGGATTCAAGCCTGGAATTACCGCCTCCAGGATAGGCAAAGGGACGGGTACAGGATCAGGGGTTCAAGCCTAGAATTACTGCCTCTAGGATGGGCGCAGGAACGGGTACAGGAACACACAACAAAGGAGGACCTTGACCTACGGTTAGCTTCCACAGCAATAGCCAGGGACCGCACATGCGGGTTGTCATGCAGCACAGCGGAGACACCCACGCATGCAGCTCATATGTAAAGGCTCCCTGCCCTATGGTCGGGGCCTTAGCTACTCACATAGCTTCTGAATCTTGCTCCATTCCTCCAGGGACTGCAGAGCCCCATTCTTGGGATTGCTGAGGGTCCTAGCTTTCAGACCCCAAGCATTCAGGAAGTTATCCCCTATTCTATGGAATGTGCTCTGTTCACATGTCTAGTAGTTGTTTCCATTTTTGGATCCTTTCCGGGATCATGAAATGTTAGAGTAGAAGACCCATCTAGAAGTTTTATAAAATATCTACTGTTTGCAATCTGTTTTAGCTGGATCAAAAAACACAACTTTTTGTCCAGCTAAAAAAACGTATAGCAACTGGATCCATTTATTTATTTGACATAGAAGTCTATAGAAATTAAATTATAACGGTTGATCATCATCCGGTAATTGATCCATATTCTATGACTGTGCAAGTCCAAAAACTAAAGGTATTCAGAGAAACCTCTAGTAAACACAGATCCGTTACACATGGAGCAAAAACAGAAAGCAAAGACTTATTTTTTTAAAACAGATCCTTTTTTTAAAAGATGGATCTGTTTAAAAATGTAAACTTTGCTTTCAATTTTGCATTCTTGTTTTTATAACTTGCTTTTTTTAATACCAGATCAATTACACATGGATGACAACTGGATGTTTGAACAACACATAAGGGTATTTGCACACTGAGTTTTTTAAGGAGTTTTTGGAGCAGAAACTCTCCAAATTCTCAGAGAGAAACTCAAAACGTCTCAAAAACTCTAAGGTTCTGTTCCAAAAACTCGGCATGATGATGGGTGTCCAGGGAGTCAGGTAGAGAGCGTACAGTCCACTATCTGTGGTAATCATTATCATACATGCAATGATAAAAACTGACACTTTTTGCATAAATTTCTGTGTGTGCGGCTGATTACTTCCGACTTGATGAAGTGGAGCTTTCCATTCCGGCCAGCACCCCCACAAACGCTAAGTGCGCGTCTTATCTATTGCCCTCATCAAGACCGGCATGGAAAATTGCAGTTCTTGATGAATCGAGGTCTCAGTACGTACATACACTTTAGACAGAATACCAGTATTGAACTTTGGTCTTGGTAAATTCTCCTCTACTAAAAGAATTATATAAGACCGGTGATTTATATGCTAGTCCTAGTCTAACGTACACTAGAATAAAATAACAAACTTATTAAGAGGTACAAATCTAAGCCTGCACTATAATTAACGCATGCTCCTGCCCTCTCTCACAAATCCCCACTTATGTTTCTTGTCACTTTTTAAAAAATTACGAGAGAACCACAAAAATGCCAAAAGTTTAAACTAATAATGCTTATGTTGCTTACACTGGCATACCAGAGCCGATATGTCACTCTCCACAAGGAGAAACGTTACCCCTTAGACCTCAGTCCAGAGCATCTCACCTAGCCAAATCAGTTCTCATACTTTGCGCTGACAAAGAGCAATACCCTGAAACACCGTGTCTGTATATTGTGATTCTGATTTCACTTTTATCCTAAGTCATATTACAAGACCTGTTAAAGAGTCGATAATGTCTTGTAGGATTGTTTCTTCCAACAGGTGACACTATAGAGTTCAAGTTCTCTTCCTCTCTGAAGAGGCAATTTGCATATTAAATTTCTCAGACGAGCTTTGCATGGCGAATAAGCCTCCTTACCTTGGCATGCCAGAGTCGGTATGTCACTCTCCACAAGGAGAAACGTTACCTCTTAGACCTAAGGCTTATGTCAACATTTGCAATTTTTAAAGGCCAGTTTTCTAGCATGAAGGCAATAATGATTACTAATTCCCCCTTAGTGTTTGTTTCCCATTCTAATGACATTCCTGGATGCCATGCTGCAAGAAAGGAGGTCAGCGGGGGCCATCACTGACTGTGGACATTGTGAAGCCAGAAGTGTTGCACTGCAGCGTTTGTAGGAAGTCTACGGCAGGTCCTTTAAAGCATACGTTTGGCACCTTCAGTGTGCGTGTGTATAGTATCTGTCAGACCTGCAAAACTGAACTTCTGCTCCCGCCGTCTGCTAACCTCCCTAAATTTGACATTTCCCTCTCCGCGGGCAGCACCATAATAACACCCTGGCAGCAGTTTGACACCAATCTCTCCTTAACCTCCCATATACAATCTCTTGCCCGCTCTTGCCACCTACACCTAAAGAACATCTCCAGAATCCACCCTTTTCTCAACATGGAAGCAACAAAAACCCTCACTGTAGCATTGATCCACTTCCGCCTGGACTACTGCAATGCTCTATTACTTGGCCTCCCCGTTACTCCACTCCCCTCTCCAGTCCATACTGAATGCAGCAGCCAGGGTCATCCATCTGGCTAATCGGTACTTGGACGCGTCTGCTCTTCGCCAGTCCTTACATTGGCTGCCCATTCATTATAGGATCCAATTCAAAGTACTTGTTCTCACCCCCTACATCTTCTCCCTCATTTCTATCTATCGGCCTAACCAACTGCTGCGCTCTGCAAATGACTTTCGACTAACCTCTGCACTAATCCGTACCTCCCACTCCCGACTCCAAGACTTCTCCCGCGCTGCGCCAATCCTCTGGAATGCTCTACCCCAAGAAATTAGGACTATCCACAATTTGCATGGTTTCAGGCGCTCCCTCAAAACACATTTGTTCAGAGCGGCCTACCACGTTCACTAATCAAAGTCATTCTATGTGTAAGTGTGTGTGTGTAGCCCATTCACTATCTCCATCCATCCCTCCCTCACTCCCTCCCTCAAGATGGCTGGACCATCATTGTAAATGCACCATTGTATATACACACCTGTACTTTGTATCTCCCCCACCTCATTGTAGACTGTAAGCTCTCACGAGCAGGGTCATCTCATCTTATTTTGCTTTAATTATTGTATTAACGTTGCTACTTATGACTTGTGTTTTGAAACTGTTAAACTGTAAAGCGCTGCGGAATATGTTGGCGCTATATAAATAAAGATTATTATTATTATCTAGGCCTGCCAGGACTCTAAGGGTATGTCCCCACATGCAGGAACTGCTGCGTATTTATGCAGCGTCAAAAACACAGCAGCCAGTTGTGACAGCATTGTGGATGGAATTTCAGGCAATCCCATGTCCTCTCTGTATCCACAGACGCCTGCAGATCACCTGCGAAGACGGAGATGCGGTGTGCCTTTCCAGACCGCAGCATGACAATTTCTCTTGAGGACAAGCTAGTCTCTGCAAGCGAAATTGCATCAAGGCCAGGTGTCCATGATCTGGAACAAGCAGTGCTTTGGATGCAGCGTATATTTGCTGCGTCCAAAGCGCTGCCTTCTATTGAACGCAGACAAATCTGCATGTGTTCACTGGACCGTGCAGATTTACCGCATCCAATACATTTCTATTGATGCAATTTCCCTTGTGGAGACTAGCATCTCTGCAAGATAAATAGACATGCTGCAGTCTGGAAACACACGTCACATGTCAGTCTCCGCGGGTGAGCCACAGGCGTCTGTGGACTCATAGTAGAAATGGGATTTCTAGAAATCCCATCCACTATGCTGTAACATCTCGCCGCTGCGGGTTTGACGCTGCGTAAATACACAGCGTCAAACCCACAGCAATTACTGAGCGTGGACATGTACCCAATAGAATGTATTGGATGCAGTATATCCGCACGGTTCAGTGAACACATGCGGATTTACCTGCGTTCAATAGAAGGCAGCTCTTTGGACGCAGCGAACATGCGCTACATCCAATGCACTGATAGTTTTGGATTATGTAGTAAGGAGAACCGGGCACACTCAGAAAATGCTGATGTGAAAAGTGATTTTTATTAGTGCAATGCATACAGTAGTCACTAACAAACGTTTCGGTCTCCACAAGACCTTCATCAGTGTGCTAGGAGATTTAGAGAAAGCGTTGGAGAAACTATCCCCACAGAGGGTGAGCCGTATTTATCATCTAGTAGATAAGGGTAAAAAAACCCTGATGAGTAAAATCTGTATATTGCATATGCTGGGTATACTTGTGTATACCGCGTCTTTGGCTCTGTCAGTCCTCTCTCCTGTCACTGGA
>VIAB01000800.1:39162-55549 GCA_009801035.1 Oophaga pumilio | reverse complement strand
TTCATTACCCTCAGCAACCACTGGAGGGAGCCCCAGCTCAGACGTCTCCTCCAGAGTATTCACAACAGTCCAGCATATCGAATTCACGTGTTCTACACCGCTCCAGATCCAGATCGACTGTCACACATCTTGTCCAGCATATCTTGCTCCACTGTTCCACAGGCCGTACAACAAATCAGCTCCCTTATTCCATGCTACACTAGTTGTTGACCTGCATATCAAACCTTGCAGCACCAATACCTATTGTCTGTGCTGCCCATCCAAACCTACAGCTTAAAGGATCCACCTCACCAGTCAAGCCATAATACTAAGGTTACAATCTACCTAACATCTCTTACAAAACCAATCCTTTTTATCCATTATTTTTTTTAAATTGCAGTGTTGCCTTCTCTTTCAATCTTATCATAACCTTATCATTTTGTGCAAAGTAGGTCAGAGTCAGTCTTCCCAAATTTGACATTAGAAATTAACTCTTATGCATTCATAACTCAAATTATACTTTGATTTAAATTACCGTATTGTGAACCCAAAGGACAATGCGGTGGTGAGCATGGTTGCTATGCAGTGCTGGGTACTTCAATCCAGATCCCAACAGAAGCGACATCTACAAGGGGTTTGTATGTCCTCCCAATGTGCAGGTACTCTGGTTTCCTCCTACACTCCAAATGCATGCTAAGGTCTGAATTCACACATCCATGTTTTTGCAGTTTGAGTTCAGGCTAGACTAATGACAGGCATACACTGGAGAGCAAAAAGGTAACAATGTTTTGAACTTTTGACTTTCAGACCCCATATCTCACCATCCACTACAGCTTTGCAAAAAATCTTCCCTTTGTAAATGTACTTATTGTTTCATACAACATGTAACACAAACATGTGATAAAGCCATAAAGTAAAACTAGTAATAATAATATTAAAGGGGTTCTCCGGCTCTGGTATGCAAGTCCGCAACTACTCTATGTGACTGCAGACTTGCGAATCCCAATTGATTCTCTGGTGCTGGCAGCGAGACCAGGTGGTCATGTGACCTCAAAAATTTGCACACCTCCTGCCACATTCCTTTTAGATGTGTTCGGCCTCGCTCAATACACTTGCATTGAGCGAAACCACACACATCTAGTCGGCACGTATCTGCATGTATGCAAATTGCATACTCGTGGTCAAGCCCCCACGGCTCCCAGCATCTACACCGGAGAATCACTGTGAGGGTTCATAAGTCTACATAGAATGACTACAGACTTGTAGCCTACTTGTCGGACAACCCCTTTAAGTGAAATTTGGCGCTTTCTATAGGTCCATAGGATAGTGAAGAAATGCAGCAATTCATCTTTGCTTATGGTGTAATATTCATCCCTACAGCTGTCAATTACCATTCTTAAGAACAGCAGTCTTTCTGTCAAGAGGCCTACTGCTAGCCCTGACAAATCTTTTAACAATCATCTAGTTACTCTATTTTCTCCTTTTTTTAATTGGATTAGGACTGGATGGTGATGCAAACATTTTTATGGAATAAATCACATTTTTTTCAATCTTTTTAAAGCCACAAGAATTTGTCATAATTATAGTGAAAACAACATGTTGAGTATATTTCTTCCATATGAAGTACAGTAACATTAAGTTGGTAGTTTGTAATAAATAGAAAGTGTAGATCTGATGTTTTCAGTAATAATTTGTTCTCACTGTAAACTGAGCATCCACCTAATTGTCAAAATATGTAAATATATTTAAAATATGTTGTCGACAATAAGTCAAAAAAATATTAAACAGTCTGGACACCCTAAACCACTCGATAGGGATTCCTAAGGGACATTACTTACGAGTGCGACGTAATTATACAAATGAAGAAGCCATTGAAGAACAAGCCAGAGAACTGAGATTCTGCCAAAAAGGGTACTCTAAAAAAATCTAGGAACAAGGTAGAACTACTATCCCCTGGTATAAAACCTAAGACAGAAAGTTCAACTGGATATACAGTGGCCTGTGAACATATTCACCCCCCCTTGGCTTTTTGCCTATTTTGTTACATTACAACCTGTTGGTGAAGTGAGAAAAAAATAGACAAAAATTAAATTTATGGGATAAAATAAATAAAAATTGGCATGTGTATATGAATTTACCCCTTTTGCTATGAAACCCCTAAAAATTTCTGGTGCAAGCAATTGCCTTCGTAAGTCACAAGCTTAGTGAATGGAAGTCCACCTGTGTGACATCTAAGTATCATCTGGTCTGTCAGTATATACACCTTATCTGAAAGGCTGCAACACCATTAAGAAAGAGGCACCACTAACCAAACAGCACCATGAAGTCCAAGGAGATCTCCAAACAAGTCAGGGACAAAGTTGTTGAGACGTACAAGTCAGGGTTGGGTTATAAACAAATATCCCAATCTCAGATGATCCCCTGGAGCACCACCAAATCCATTATCGTCAAACTGAAAGAACATGGTATCACAACAAACCTCTCACCAAAACTCTCAGCTCAGGCCAGGAGAGCAATAATCAGGCAGGTCTCACAGAGACCAAATGAACCCTAAAGTCGCAGCAGAGTTTCCAAGCAGAGACTGGAGTATCTGTCCATACGACCACAATGAGCCATACACTCTAAAGAGGTGACCTTTATGGATCAGTGGGCTGAAGAAAGCCTTTACTTACACACAAAAAGGCTAAGACTTGCTTTGAGTTTGTGGAAAGACATGTGGGAGACTCCCCAAATGTATGGAGTAAGGTGCTGTGGTCAGATGAGACCAAAATTTTACTTTTTGGCCACCAAGGTAAACGCTGTGCCTGACGCCAAACCAACACAGCTCATCACCCCAATAACACCATGCCCACAGTGAAATGTGGTGGCAGTATGATGCTGTGGGGATGATTTTGGCAACAAGGACAGGGAAAATAGTCTGAGTTGAGAGGAAGATGGATGGTGCGAAACACAGAAATATTCTTAAGCAATACCTGTTTCAGTTTGTTAGTGATTTGAGACTGGGAAGGAGGTTCACCTTCCACCAAGACAATGACCCAAAGTATACTGCTAAAGCAACACTTGAGTGGTTTAAGGGGAAACATGTTAAAGTTTTGGAGCGGCCTAATCAAAGCCAAGACCTTAATCCAATGGAGAATCTGTGGTCAGGCTTGAAGATTGCTGTTCCCCAGTGGAAACCATCTGATTTGAAGGAGCTGGAGTAGTTTTGCATTGATAAATGGGCAAAAATCTCAGTGGCAAGATGTGAAAAGCTCATAGAGACATATCCAAAGCGACTTGCAGCTGTAATTGCCGCAAAAGGAGGCTCTACAAAGTTCTGACTTTAGGGGGGTGAAAAGTTATGCACACTGAAGTTTTCAGTTATTTTGTCCTAATTTTTGTTTACTTCACAATAAAAAGAAAACTAAATGTTCAGATTTGTAGGCATGTTCTTTACATGAACTGATGGAAACCCTAAAAAAACAGTGAGAATCCTGGTTGTAAGGCAGCAAAACACAAAAAATAACACCAGAGGTGAATACTTGCCACTGTATTATTATTTTTTCTTATGGAGCACACAAGATCAGATCCATTCCTGTGAAAAACTGGCCCATCCTGAAGATGATCAGTGACATCTGTGGTCATTTGGACTCATATTCTCAAATCACATATAAAAGAAATAAATCTCTCAGGGACAGACTGGTCCACAGCCTTTTCTCACTACGACGACATACCACATGGCTATGTTCCAATCTTAAAGGATGCTATAAATGTGGCAAATGGCCTGCCCCTTTATTTCGAGAGGAAAGATTTTCCAGAGTAAGGTCACTAATGTCACACATGAGGAGTTCATCATTAGAGATTTCATCAATTGCTGCACTATGGGTATCATGTGCAAGGCCACCTTGAATACATAGGAAAAGCCAAGAGAGAATTTAGACACAGAATTGGTGAACATCTGGGTGACATTGAACACAAGAGAGATACTCCAATTGCTAAACATAACTATCCATCATGGACATTTATTACCTTTATGGGGATAGATAAAATAGCCAAACTAATAATAGGACCAAATGATTTTGAAAACAGACCAAATGGATATTTCGCCTTAATATGGTTTCTCTCTCCAGACTTAACGGACAACTGAATTTTGGTTGCTTTATTTGACTTTTTTGACCAGTATTATTTATTATTGATATCTTTGACTATGGAGACATCAACACACACTTGTTCAGTGTACGCATTCCTTAAGTAGATTAAAAGCTTTACTTACTCCCATTTTCTGCTATTTGGATTGGTATATACAGTTGTGCTCAAAAGTTTACATACCTCGGCAGAATTTTTGCTTTCTTGGCCTTTTTTCAGAGAATATGAATGAATGATAACAGCAAAACTTTTTCTCCACTCATGGTTAGTGGTTGGGTGAAGCCATGTATTGTCAAACTACTGTGTTTTCTCTTTCTAAATCATAATGACAACCCAAAACATCCAAATGACCCTGATCAACAGTTTACATACCCCATTCCTTAATACCATGTATTGCCCCCTCTAACATCAATGACAGCTTGAAGTTTTTTGTGGTACAGCAGGTTCAGATGAGGTTCTTTAGTTTCTCAGATGGTAAAGCTGCCCACTCTTCTGGACTTACAGCCTCCAGTTCCTGTAAATTCCTAGGCTGTCTAGCATGAATTGCACGCTTGAGATCTCCCCAGAGTGGCTCAATGATATTGAGGTCAGGAGACTGAGATGGCCACTTCAGAACCTTCACTTTGTTCTGCTGTAGCCAATGACAGGTCAACTTGGCTTTGTGTTTTGGATCGTTCTCATGTTGGAATGTCCAAGTACGTCCCATGCGCAGCTTCTGGGCTGATTATTGCAAATTTTCCTCCAGTGTTTGCTGATAACGTGCTGTATACATCTTTCCTTCAACTTTGGCCAAGTTTCCTGTGCCTTTGTAGCTTACACATCCCCAAAACATCAGCGATCCACCTCTGTGCTTTACATTAGGAATGGTGTTCCTTTTATTATAGGCCTTGTTGACCTCTCTCCAAATATAATGTTTATGGTTGTGGCCAAAAAGTTCAATTTTGGTCTCATCACTCCAAATTACCTTGTTCCAGAAGTTTTGAGGCTTGTCTCTGTGCTGTTTTGCGTATTACAGGCGATATACTTTGTGGCATTTGTGCATTAATGGCTTTTTTCTGGCGACTCAACCATGCAGCCTATTTTTTTCAAGTGCCTCCTTGTTGTGCATCTTGAAACAGCCACAACGCTACTTTTCAGAGAATGCAGTTTTTCAGCTGATGTTATTTGTGGGGTTTTTTTGCATCCCGAACAATTTTCCTGGCAGTTGTGGACAAAATTTTTGTTGGTCTACCGACCGTGGATTTGTTTTTACAGAGCCCCCGATTTTCCATTTGTTAATCACAGTTTGAACGCTGCTAACTGGCATAATCAATTCATTGAATTTCCTTTTGTATCCCTTTAGTGTTTTATACAGTTCAACTACCTTTTCCCATAGATCCGTTGACAACTCTTTTGCTTTCCCCATGACTCACAATCCAAAAACGTCAGTGGCTGGATGAAAGATGCAAGAGTCTCTCTGGATCCCAGAAACTCACTCAGCTTTTATGCACACACACTGATTAAAAAGCAAACAGGTCACAGGTGAGGATGTTACCTTTAGTAGCCAGTCATACCCATTTATGTCAACTTCTGTGCATGCTATCAGGCCAAAATCACCAGGGTAAATAAACTTTTGATCAGGGTCATTTGGATGTTTTGGGTTGTCATTAAGATTTAAAAAAAGAAAACACAGTAGTTTGACAATAAATGGCTTCACCCAAACACTAACCATGAGTGGAGAAAAAGTTTTGGTATTATGAATCATATTCTCTGAAAAAAGGCAAAGAAAGCAAAAATTCTGCCTGGGTATGTAAACTTTTGAGCACAACTGTACCCTAAGGTTCCATTCCAATATATAATCCTCTCCCCCATAAGTATCAAAAGGGCCTTTAAAAATAAAGTTTGGTTGTTTGATTATTGGGGGATGTAATCTTGTATTGTTGTTCATATACGCAAAATGAAAAAGCCTGTTCAATGAATTTCCTTGGAATATTGAAAGAAGATTCTCCATTGGGGTCACAAAGAGATATATTTCAGAATAGAGTGAGAGAGATTCATTGATATTTCTTGTTATCATCAGTTTTTTTGCATCAGGCGTGATCTAGCTTTTTTTTGGAAAACCGGATCCGTTTTTTTCTACCGCCGGATCCGTTTTTTTCTCATTGACTTGTATTAGCGTCGGATCGCACCGCATGGCCTCCCGTTTCTTCCATTTTTTTTCCAGATCCGTCGCATCAGTTTTTTGCAATCTGCGCTGGATCCGTCTTTTCTCAACTTTGACGGATTGTGCCTGATTGTAAAAACCTGATGTGTGAAAGTAGCCTTAGCTGTACAATTTGAAGTATATTGGCTCTCCCATTGAAACATATTTTGCATAGGTAATCCACAATATGGTATATCCCCCCATAAAAAAATATTTAGATACAATCCTCAGCCATTTGCCTCTACATACTATGAGTATAAAGGGATATGCCAAAGTGGAAGGTATGAATAGCACCTTAAGATCACTTTGCCGCCCCTCTATGGTGACACTGCACATGGAGAGAGTTCTGGGATGTCACTGAAAAGGTTTGTGGTGTTGGAGTGGCCTGGGGTTTCCGACACCACCAGTCTCTTATCCTATAGAGTCAATACTGGGCAGTGGACACTAAGCCCATTAAAGTATACTTATGCATGCATATGCTCCCACCTGAAGACCCATCTTAGGAGAAATATGTCAGAAGGCATGCAAGGCTAGCATAGGGCATGTCCAATACAGGGCAAGTTGTGGACTGCCCATGTAATGGTGGGAGTCATTTGAATGATTAGGCTACCTAGTGTCTAATTTTGCACAATAGGGCCAGTTGCTCTGACCAGATGGGGATTCATTGAATGATGTAATGAAAGAAGGACCGCCATTCTTCCTTGTGGATGAAACAAAGGGGTGAGAGAATTCCTGTTATTTAAAAGGGAACTTGTCACCAGTTTTGTCCTGTCAGCTACAACTATGACCTTAATCAGCTCCTGTGCTGCAGTCCATTAATGGTCATATAAACTCCTAACCCCCCTGCATACCCCCCTAAAGACCTTTTGAAGTTCTCCCTCACTGTATGTTAATCCTGTCGGTCCGGTCAGATGGGCTTGTTTTCTGCGGTCTCCATCCCTCATTCCTGCTTTTCTATCCCTCCTCCCAGCTACTGATAGCTGTCCTCATGAAGTAATTGATGTGGATGACTCCTTCTACGTCATCCACATAGGCTGGCAAAATCTCGTGCCTACGCAAAGAAATCACTGGCTCGTGCCATTGCACCATGCTCTGCACTATTGAGGGCAGAGACGAAAACGTAAGTTCACATATGTCAATTACAGCAGAAAGATGGCTATCAGCAGCGGAGAGATGGGATAGAGAATCCAGGAGGAGGGATGGAGACATCCAGACAGAGTCAGCCTCTGGGATGGCTGACCAGTGAACAAACAGGTCATTTCAACTTCAGACAGATTCATACAGCCATCAATGAGAAAGCCTGACTGCTTTATATAGGCCATGCCACCCTCCAGAGTGAAGATATGGGAGCAGCCAGTGATCTATTTGACACTCCTAAACCCGGCTCTTGCCACGCACAAGTAACACTTTCAACATTATATGTGCTGGAGCCAGCTTTCTGGACTTATCTCACCGAGGCTATAAACCTCGGGGACACATGTCACTCCTTGAGGACCTATCTGGTGGACATCTTACAGTGCATATAAAATGCAGTGTGTGTATGTTAACATATAGTGTGTGTGTAAAATGGAGTGTGTGTATATGTTAACATACAGTGTGTGTGTGTGTGTGTGTGTGTAACATGCAGTGGGTGTGTGTTTGTGTCCATCACAGAAGCAGTAGCTGTGGGTGGCTGTTTTGAGATTTGTGGAAGATGAACCTACCTTCAATTAGTTCCATTTTACTTTTTCAAGACAGGTTGAACTTGCAGAGGTTTACCGCTCTTCACAGACATTTCTACTCACCCAGTTTTACCTGAAGTCACCATATTTTTAGCCCACGACAGCTAGTGATCTATAGTTTTCACTAGGATGCTGGTGAAAGGGGCATAGCACTACTTTTTTGTTAACCGATTGTTATCATTGTCCTGTCTCAACATTTGTGCTGCTGATAACATGATGTTGTATTGGGACTGAATGAGCATATTAGTAATCTTTCTATGACAACCATTTTTCGTCAGCCTGTGTAAAAGGGTCAGTTAATAAGCAACAATTGACTTGTACATTGTCAATCAGCGTTCGTATAACTGAAATCAGCTTGTTTAAATTCACCCTAATTGTTTCCTTGTAATGGTGCAAAATCTTAAAATATGGACCACCCCCCTTTAATTTTGCCCAGGGCCACACTTTGTCTAAAACCGGCCCTGTAAGCAACACATAGCCCTGAAATAAGCACACTGGACTGTCCTGATGCAATGTAAGTGACTACTATCCTTGATTTAAATTTGTTTCTGACCAAAGCTGTTTAGCCAAAACCTTGAAACTTAAGGTACATGGACACTGTATGATGCACAGAGTTAAATGAGCACCTACTGACAATATGTTTGCAAGTCGACGGTTACTTAAAAGCGTGTTTACATAGACTGACCCCACTTTAGATGAGCACTGAGATATCAGATCGCTCAATGCACATAGGCGGTCCTGTTTACACCGGATGATACACTGCCAAGAACGAAGATCTTTTCTACAAACCAAAGAATCACTTCACCCAATAAACAAGTGTTTTGCTCTTTCGTCAAAAGACCAACATCCTACATGATTATTATGAAATCAGTCTTCCTAGGAACATTCAGCCACTATAATCATGCAGAATAAATGGGCCCTTAATTAGTGAGCATTTAGCCGTAACAGGCAAAAGACAGTAAATAATGCACACAGACATGTACCTAAACAACAAGATAGCCAAGTAGGAATAACATGGCCCTCAGGAACATATGTAAATATTTAAGGTGGGATTTATGAAGTGTGCTGGACACACAGGCACAAATCTGCTGGCCGCCTCTGGCGTGGCACTCTTAACACTTTCTGACTCTTCTGGTCTGGCTACACTTACAGCCCCTTTTGGGTCGCTATAGCTGCCCTGTACAGCCTAAGGCATAACTGTGGGGTTCATCCTTAATTATTTAAGGGAAAACACAATATTTTGACAATAAATGGCTTCACCCAACCACTAACCATGAGTGGAGAAAAAGTTTTGATGTTATCATTCATATTCTCTGAAAAAAGTCCAAAAATGCAAAAAATCTGCCAGGGTATGTAAACTTTTGAGCACAACTGTATCATGTACAAAACCACATACATGATTGAGGGAGTGATCGCTTTTAGAGACATTTTTAAAAAGTTTAAAAAAAAAGAAGTAAATAAAAGTTTGAATCACTCCCCATTTCTCCCATTTAAAAACAAATACATGTAAAATCTATATAGATATACATTTAATATTGACGAGTCTGTAAAAATCCAGTCCATAAAAATGCTGTAACAAGAAGAAAAAACAAACACCAGAATTGCAGTTCCTAAAAAAAGTGCAATAATACTCATCAGAATGTTGTATTTACCCCCAAACTGGTATCAATAAAACCGTCAGGTGGCCACAGCTCAAACAACATAAAAATGCTACACAATTCGAAAAATGGAGACACAAACAAAAATGTTTTTTTTTTCTTAAATGTCAGAATTTTTTTACTCTCTGTAAATAAAACATACCATGTGAGTTTGGTATCACCATACTAAAACCACTGAAAGCAAACAGGTGACGCGTTTCGAAAGTAAATTTCCTTATTCATTAGCTATGAAGAAGGAAGTATACTTCTGAAATGGGTCAGCTGTTTGATGACCTGTGATCAGTGGTTTTAGCACGTGTGGAATAATGCTACAATAAACTCAGACTTTCTCAAGAAGGACGCAGTGCTGGCTTTTCTCTTACTGGATTATATTGACAAGTTCTGCTCAAGCTGCTGAGTACCATGGATGAACGCATTACCGGTGTGGTGATCTGTTGGTTTTCTTATGTTAGAAAAATAAAAAAAATTATGGCTTTTGAAAAAAGGGGCAGAAAAAAAGTTCAGAAACAAAGATTATCTGCTGAGGAATAGAGTTAAAAGGGGCATAATTACGTAAATAAAGATTGTGGTAAATTGTTACACAATTTCTACACTGTTTTTGAGCCAATCAGGCTCATTACTAAAGAGGCATATACCAAAGGCCAGTCATGCTCATTATCAAATACATATCTACTAGAGGCCAATCATGCTTTTTAGCGAAAGGGCATATGTGAGGGTCAAAAGTGCCGGTCAACTAAACATTTAAAGAGGAATTATTTTTAATTTGACTTCTATTGTGTTTTTGGGACCTTCACGGCAAACAATATATATGCTTTTTATGAAGACTTAAAATGGGTTATTTTGCTCATTTTTTCTACCATAGTGTCATAGACTGTCAGTTCCAATATGTGATTTAAACAATACAAGGTTATGACAGAATTCTGTTCCAGCTTTTCTTTGAGTAACTCAGAAAATCTATGCTTTTTCCCACTGGCTTCATCAAATCAAAAAATTGAAGTTGTTTATTTTTTAAATATTCTTTTGAAAATTTCAACCTTTTAGAAGTACACCAGTTATTGTTTCTATTCTTTAATTTCTCAAAGAAACTAAATCCTAGACAGAACAACTATTTTTGGCCCAATTCTAGACAATTAAAAATAAATGTGATAAAATGTATAAAATGTTATCTTGATGCAAAGCTTTGGAAGTAGACATCTATTGTTTTAGACAATTTAGAAGAAAAGTTGTTTAGGCAAAAAGTTTTTAAATTAGGTCAATTATAAATTGTAAAATGTATTACAATTATTCAATGTTATCTTGAGGGTTCAACAGAATGTTCAGATTCTGAAATGTAATAAAATATATAAAATAATATTATGCAATTCTTTGAAATATATCCCTTTTATCTTTTTATTAAGTTTCCTAAGCTTGAGCAAAACATTTTTGTATAGATCGTAGTTTGTACTTTTCTGTGTCATTATTTCCATAGCAGTTTCTGTAAATCCCATTCACTTTATGGGGAGTTACGAAAACAGTGTAGCTCAGCCACGCTCAACTGTTTCCATAGGCCCACTTCCTATGACTGGCTGGTGGATGCTGTTATTTCTGTCTCAGCCATAAATGGTTGAGATGGGAATAACATTTTAAAACTTACTTAGCAATTACCGTAGTTCACTTACAAAGAAGGGGTGAATGCGTAAAGGTTTTATCTGGGGAGTAATATATTTTAATGAAACGCTCAGATTGGGAGATTGACTGTAAGCAGCATTAATGCCTTTAATGAAGACTTCAAATTAATTGTTGCATTTATCTCCTAAATAGTGTTCTAGCTTACCTAATCAATGATTTAACATTGCTAGATTATGATTTTTACCTTCAGTCATTGCGCAATTCCAAACTTCTTATTAACTGTGATTCTGGCTCCATCTGATTCAAAACCATTTTTCAAGTATTCTTTCAATAAGCCATAATAATCTAGCAATGTTAAGAGTAAATCAGTAATTGTTTTAGCCAATTAAAGGAAATCTGTCAGCAGGTTTTTGCTACCTCATCTGCGAGCAGCATGATGTAGGTAAAGAGAACCTGAATCCAGCGATTTATCTCTTTGTTTACTGGGGGTAGCTGTTGTGACACAATCAGAACTGATAGATTTAGCAATACAGCAGAGCTGAGAAAGCTAACCCAGCCCGCACCAGGCTCTCCATGTATAGAGTCCATAGACAGTGCTTTTAGATTTGGCAATACAGCAGAGCTGAGAAAGCTAACCCCGTCCACACCAGGCTCTCCATGTATGAAGTCCATAGACAGTGCTTTTAGATTTGGCAATACAGCAGAGCTGAGAAAGCTAACCCTGCTCACACCAGACTCTTCATGTACAAAGTCCAGACTGTCGTGCTTAGTTGTCGGAGTAGTCTAGCAATGTTAATCCTATACAGAATGATTTATTGACTGGCATTTAATGAAAATAATAAATTTATGGCATATCCTGTGGAAATACCATAAATGTATAACATGGTAATACCCTGATAACTAGGGTTTCAGAACATCTCCTTTTTAAAATCCTTCACAATATGTTTATCGTTTCCTTTGTGCTGTAATATGAGTATAAGGTAAGCCCCAAATCAACAACATTTGTCATCTGTTTTTATACTGAACCTTGAATATCTGAGAAAGAATGATTATGTATGGTCAAGTATTAGAATGAATTAAACGTTTTTCTTAAGAGAAGAGACATGTTTCCTTCTATGCCTCTTTAAGGATTTCAAAAGCTTTCAGATGTGCAGATGACAATGATTGATGAGCACTTATTTTAGTTTGTATGGCTTTTAGTTGTTGTGCCGTTATAGCTCACTATGGCAGTAATGCACAATTTACTAAGAGATGGCCAGTGGAAATTATGAGGGCACACCGAGTAACCATCATTACAAATAAGTCATCTTATGCATTTTCTTTTTTGCCTTCTCTAGCTATTACTCTTCTGGTCATACCTGTGGAAAGTCAGAATTCACAATATCCAGAATTATATAACACCATTTTGGATTCTAATCGTTAATGATCTCAGTTTGTTCAAATTCACAGACAAAAACCCTCATATGTGAGCAATATAATTTGTCAGTTAATCTGGGCTCAAAACAACACAGCTTGTACAAAAAAGGCTGATGTCTGAGATATAAATGGTCAGTTATTCTGGGTGAAAAACAGTCCAATTAACACATGACTGAGGTGTACAGCAGGATGTACAGACTGGCCTTGGTTAAGTATTTCACTTTTTCCTGATACTTTGTCATCCCCCTCCTCTTGACTCAGTCTATTCATTACTGTCAGTGTCTCTATAATTCTCTTCGAAATCTTTATTTTACGAAAATCCAGGTTGGGCTCTATCGACTCGGAGTCCCTGTCTGGCTGTTAAATAGCTTTTAGCCTCTACCTTCTTCTTTTATACGCACTACCCCTCTACTCCCTCATCTTCTGTCCCACAGTACACACTATCAGACCGTCGTTACTCACTTCGTTTGCAAGTGGGCATTATGTGGGTATCATAAAATGGTCAATGTAAGTGTGGTGAACAACTGTTAGCGGAGTTTGACTTTTCATGGAAGGAGAGGCTAGAACCCCTGTAACTGATCTGCACTACTGATGGTACTGATGGCTGGTGCTGCTTTACAGCTTGAGGGGCCGCAGATCATTATGTGGTAGGCTGAGGGAGTACCCAGTCAGTATGATATCCTAGTGCTCACCTTCCTGTGAAATAATCACCAACTGCAAACAGAAGCAAAACTTCCACCATAGTGTGCAATATAGACAAAATGCTACCAACAACAGAACTTACACTACAGTGAATACAAACGCGGTAAATAATAAAAACAGAAGCATCAATGGTCCCTATAAAGTGCCACCAGTTAGAATTATTATACTTGTTGCTCGGGTTTTCCCGAGCATGCTCGGGTGTCCTCCTAGTATTTTGGCGTGCTCGGAGATTTAGTTTCTGATTTATGGCTGCTGGACAGCCTGAATAGATGTGAGGAATGTCTGTTTGTTAGGGAATCCCCACATGTGTTCAGGCTGTCCAACAGCCATAAATCATGCAGCTGCGGTCGTCGACAGAAACTAAATCTCCGAGCACTCTAAAATACTCGGAGGACACCTGAGCGTGCTTGGGAAAACCCGAGCAACGAGTATACTCGCTCATCACTACTTACTATACATATCTGACCTAGAATGTTATGAGACCAATGCTCACATATGATTAAGGCATGGACCTGCTATTAATATATTTTCATCTATTGGTAAGTACGATATCATAATTCATATATGGGCATTGGTCTCATGATTACATTCTAGGACGGATACTTATAATTCTAATTTCCTATCTTTACTGGTAGCCTTGACGCTATCTTCTGGTGGTATTCATTTTTTTATTCTAGGAGCTCTGTTGCTGTTATTAGGCTTATTGAGTAGTCTCCTTTATACAGTTTCTTAAGGTTGAAATAAAGAAACTACACATTAATAAAAATTAGGTGGGAAATTGAGTCACATGACCACTTGTCTGGCGATGATAGCACAGCAGTCATGTTACAGCAGTTGGCATTGCTTGACTCTTCCATTGATAATCTTTGGAAAGATTACTTTTTTGAGAATGACTATCTTTTTGCTGATTGGTGTTTCAATGTAGGTCAAATAGTCTTCCTTCACGCAAACTTTTTTCCCTGCACTTTAAAAATGCTTTTAATTGCTTTCTTTTTTTTTACATGAGCATTTTTGAAGTCATAAAGTGAAGTCTATGAAAAACTCAAAAAATAACCAAGAGCATGGTGCATTTGAAAAAAAAATCCGTTGATCCTAAAAACACAGTAAAACACTAAAAACTAAATGGCTGCTTGTATGTATGGAAATTTTACAATACTTCATTGTAGGCTTTAAAGGAAACCTGTCTCGTGAAAAAACGCTATTAACCTGCAGATATGGGATAAATCTGAAGGTTAATAGCCCCATATAGACCTCCTGCTGCCAAGAGGAAATTAACGCTATTTCTCCTGGGAGCTTTCAGATTTCAGTCACTGGGGCGTCGCCAGTGCAGGTTCAGTTACTGCTCTGTGTATAAAGAGCGGTGACTGTAACTGCGCTCCGGCACTGACTGACAGCAGGCTCAGCATTAGAGTTGGCTGTTAGTCAGTGCCGGATGCGTGGTTACAGCCGCCACTGTCTATACACAGAGTGGTGACTGAACCAGTGCCAGCGCTGCCACCCATTGACTGAAACAAGAAAGCCACCAGGAGGAATAAGGTTAATTTCTACCAGGGCAGCACAGATCTAAATGTTGGCTCCGGGCAGGTTCAGAACACTATTAACCTGCAGATTAACCCCATATCTTCAGGTTTGTAGCATTTTTTCACGTGACATGTTTCCTTTAAGGGGGCTGTGCAGTTCAGAAAATTTTTACTATAAAAACGCATTACCAATTGGTAAATGCTGTTTTAACAATGCAGGCAGTGCTCCTTTAGTCAAATGCACATGAAAAGGTCACATGAAAAAGTCTGCCCAGCAGGGTTATGATGTGCTGCTATGCATGCTGGGATTGAACAATTTGTAAGATACGTAAGTTCAGATCTGTTGCCTGCTGGAGAGTTGAGTGCTTTGCAGTTTATAAACTGACATATTTTAATGAGATTTGTTACATTTAATTAATTTTAATTGCAGTTTCAGTCTGAAATCATTAATCATTAATTTTCAGACTCTCATTTCCCATGACTTAGGAATCACACAGTGTTATATTGTATTGTCATTGTATTGTTGTTCTTATGCTTCTGTGCAATCAAGTTTGCCTTTAGAAGTTTGTCCTTTCTCTCTCCCTATAGCTCAGCTCAGCTGGAATCTTCATACTATTTGCCGATTTGTCCAGTCCATTTGACGCTATTTGACAAAGTTTTTGTTGTGAGTACAGACTTCAATAGGTAATCTGCCTCAAGAGCCCCACGCTTGAAGCCTGAAGTTCACATTGTAGCCTACTTAAAATTTCACGGAAAAACTGGAAACAAATAGGTTAACCTGCGCTGTCATTGAACGATGATTAGAAGACAGGAATCCAAGTAATGCAGTTTATTTGTCAACGTGTTTCAAAGTTTTAAACTTTTTTATCACGACAAACCATGGGATTATCATGGTTAGCCCATTTGTTTCCATTTTTTCTTGATTTCTCCTCGTGGGTCTGAAGCAGCCCTAAACATTTTCAATGTTTGTGTGAACACAACCCGAGTAGGTGAGCACAGGTAATTTTATTCATACATTTTACCCTATTGCGCTTTTTTGTCATTCTCTAGTTTAAGGCTATGTTCAAACATTGCGTTTTTGCTGCAAATTTAAAGCTGCATTTTACAGTACCAGCAAAGGCTATGAGATTTCAGAAATCTCATGCACACACATTGGTTTTATTTTCCTGCCTTATTTGAAAACTGCAGCATGTCACTTCTTTCAGTATTTTTGCAGCGTTTTTGCATTGTTTTTTCAACCATAGGAAATAATGGGTAAGTGCAAAAATGCAGCAAGAAAACGCAGGTGTTTGGGATTTTGCTGCATTTTTGATGCAAATACCTTAAGGAAGTTACATCATGATTTTTTGGTGGGCACTAAACTTTATCAGCATCAACAAGAAGCAACAAAAACGCAGCAAAATAACGCAGCAAAAAAGCAGCAAAACCTGCATTTTTGCAGCAGGTTTTTCCTGCAGAAAAAAAAATGCAGCAAAA
>VIAB01000799.1:214393-237029 GCA_009801035.1 Oophaga pumilio | reverse complement strand
GACAGCTGCCAAACAAAAAAACCCGCTATAAATAGTAAATGAAACCCCCTTTATCTCCCCCATAGTTAGGGAAAAATAATATAATTAAAAAAGTGTATTTGTTTCCATTTTCCCGTTGGGGTTGTGGTTAGGGTTTGGGCTAAAGTGAGGGTTAGGGTTTGGGCTAAAGTTAGTGTTAGGTTTGGGGATTAGGGTTAGGGGTGTGTTAGGGTTAGGTTTGTGGTTAGGGTTATGGTTGGGATTAGGGTTAGGGGTGTGTTGGGGTTAGGGTTGACGTTAGAATTGGGGGGTTTCCACTGTTTAGGCACATCTGGGGCTCTCCAAACGCGACATAGCGTCTGATCTCAATTCCATCCAATTCTGCGTTGAAAAAATAAAACGGTGCTCCTTCCCTTCCGAGCTCTGCCATGCGCCCAAACATATTTTTTGTGAAAAAAATATGATTTTTTATTTTTACGGCTCTACTATATAAACTCCTGTGAAGCACTTGGGGGTTCAAAGTGCTCACCACACATCTAGATAAGTTCCTTAGGGGGGTTTTGCCATGCTCCCAAACAGTGGTTTACCTGCATATATGGGGTATCAGCGTAATCAGGACAAATTGTACAACAAGTTTTGGGTCCAATTTCTCCTGTTACCCTTAGTAAAATAAAACAAATTGGATCTGAAGTAATTTTTTTGTGAAAAAAAAGTTAAATGTTCATTTTTTTTAAACATTCCAAAAATGCCTGTGAAGCACCTGAAGGGTTAATAAACTTCTTGAATGTGGTTTTGAGCACCTTGAGGGGTACATTTTCCAGAATGGTGTCACGTTTGGGTATTTTCTATCATATAGACCCCTCAAAGAGACTTCAAATGTGATGTGGTCCCTAAAAAAAAAGTTGGTTCCAAAATTGTGCTGATGTAAAGTAGACATTTGGGAAATGTTACTTATTAAGTATTTTATGTGACATATCTCTGTCATTTAAGGGCATAAAAATTCAAAGTTAGAAAATTGCTAAATTTTCACCAAATTTCCATTTTTTTTCACAAATAAACGCAAGTCATATCAAAGAAATTTTACCACTAACATGAAGTACAATATGTCACGAGAAAACAATCTCAGAATCACTGGGATCCATGGAAGCGTTCCAGAGTTATTACCTCATAAAGAGACAGTGGTCAGAATTGTAAAAATTGGCCCGGTCATTAACGTGCAAACTATCCTTTGGGTTAAGGGGTTAAATCAGATTGTCCCTTCGGTTTTGTCTCCTTTTTCTCCGCCTCCACCAGTTTCTGTTAATGACAGTTTGAAGTGCAAAAGATTGTTGATTCTCGTAAAGTCCGTAATTCCCTAGAGTACCTGATTAATTGGAGAGGTTATGGACCGGAGGAGAGAACCTGGGTCCCTGCTCGAGCTGTGAACGCCAATCTGCTGATTAGGGCCTTCCATCACAGGTTTACTAGGAAACCTAGCGATCCGGTGGTTCCGTCAAGAAGAGGGACTACTGTCACAATTCCTCTGTATTCCTCTCTGTTTAACGGAGCTGTGCCTCTGATTCCTGCCAGATATAGTTTGTGCTTCCTGGTGACTGATTCTGTTGTTCTGATCTTCCACTGCCTGACCCTTGGACCGTGTTCTGACTATCCCTTTATTGTCCTTGTGCTGTTATCCACTATCTCCTGGTATTTTGACCCCTTACTGTTACCTGACTTAAAGGTTTGTCTTTTCCCTTGTTTTTCTGCGTGCTCTCTTGGTACTGATCCCGGAACGTCTGACTTCTCTGCCTCACGGTCGGACCGTGAGTAGTGACTTAGTACACTGCAGAAACTGTGGATTTCAGACCGTGCTGCCCAAATAATAAATTTCCAAGGCGTAGTAAAGTTCAGAAGTGGTTTAATCAACGAGTTTCAGGGTGTATACCATCCCTTCATCAGGAAAATACCACATATAGCTCTATGTGGTATTTTCCTGATGAAGGGGTGGTATACACCCTGAAACGCGTTGATTAAACCACTTCTGAACTTTATTACGCCTTGGAAATTTATTGTTTGGGCAGCGCGGACTGAAATCCACATCTTTTCTGCAGTGTTCTGTGTTGTCTAGTCGTTGACCGACTTGTGGATCTGCGGCAGCCTCTCCTTCATGTGTTTTGACCACCTAACACCAGGTGAGCAGCTTTTTTAGAAAAAAGTGCTAACTTATTGTTGGATAAGACCCTATTGCGCTTTGTGTCTCCCTTGCCTTATCTACGTGAGTAGTGACTAGCATTACAATTTCATTCCTGCAATGTAGTTGGGTCTTGTGAGCTACTGTTTGACAACCAGTCCAGTACTTGCGCTAATATGTAGATACAGCATAGCATCATTACTTCTCTCCTGTCAGCTCAGACTCTCTATGCCCCTCTGTATGTACTTCGGTGTAGCTATAGCTAAGGGTGAAGACTTATGGAACTGTTTTTCTGTGTATAGAAACCAAACCCAGAGCAGTTTTCATTTTAGATTCTGCACATGGAAAAAGAAAGCTGTGCTGTGTTTAATTGCTATGGACATAAAAGATTTTTCTATTAGACAGGTTCATAAATCTGACCTAGTTTTTGTGGTCTACTATTTCACAAAATATACATTGAGACTCAGCTGTGTATATATCACATAGATGACAATGTGATGACACTGAGATTCTGCTGTATATACATCACATAGGGTTCACTGAGACTGCTGAACACACATCACAAAAGATATTAGTTTTTATTTATCTAGTGCCAATGTATTAACCAGTAGCTTACAATTCAAAGGTGACATGTACAGACAATATTAGACATTACAGAGTAATATGATTCATCATTGTGAGGAACTCAGCCGGCCGCCACACGGTAGCCCGGGTATCACAGCTTCTGATACCACCGCCGCTACAAAATGTGACGGACGATCCCTTTCCTCCCACGTCACCAATGGGACGTAACTCCACAGGTACAGCTCTCCGGCGCCCCCCTTTGTCTCTCAGGTCAGTAAGAGAACTGCACCTAGAGCAAATGGCCGCCGGGGAAGGTGTCCTGTTACCCACTGGGTATTCTAAGATTCGTGATCAGAGTAAAAGCATCAGCCCAAGATTAATTTTATGGTTTAATTTGCCTTAAGGGCGCACTAGATAATTACAGAAATATACAGTAAAGCTATACAACGTAATTACAATGGATTTGCAGTCAGAGTAAGAATACAACAATAATGTACAAGGCTTAAAGGTATAAGCTATAGATCAATATTACCGGGTTGTATGGTCATGGGGAGGCATGGAGCTCTGCGTTCCCCAGGTGAAAGTCTTTAGTTGCTGGACAGCCCCCAATGCATGTGCTGCAGCTCCATTTGGCAAGTCTGTCCCTGGTGCTTCTGTGTGTGAAAATGGAATGAGAGGCCAGCCTCTTCTTGGCTACAGCTTTTAAACCTGCTAGGCCCTTCCCCATTTGCTTTGAAGCACGCATATTAACTGGACTGCAATTCATATGGAGCAGGAAACAATGGCTTGAGCTTGAGCTATTTACCATACGACTGACCATCTTATTCAGACCCTGGCCTAAACCAATTAGCATGTAAAGGCCTATTGATTCATAGTGGACATCAAAGCTGGCCGTACTGAATATGCTAATAGGCCCTGTGTAGCTAAAAGTCTGTGGCTGTGTGAACTGACAAAATGGAGGCTGGTACAGGCCCTATACAAAATGGCGACAACCTTTTCCTTACAATCATATACCAAGAGCAGGGAGGACTCTGCTTGCAAGCTTACAATCTATGAGAAAATAGGGGGAGACAATCAGTAAATGGTAAAAAAAAATGCTTTTATTGTATGGTCGAGCCATCAATGTAATAAATAGGATATTCAAATCTAGCTGCATGACCTGTGACCAGCACAGATTTCCTTTAAGTGCATGGAAGAAGTGTAAACAGATAAGAGGACCAGATTCTGAGTAAAATTTAGGAAGGGCAAAGAGGGAATAGTTAAATTACTGAGAAGTGATAGGCCAGTCTAAAACTGTGGATACTGGGAATTAATTGAATTGCCTGGGTACTGCATTCCACAGAGGATACCCCGAGAGTGCTGTATGCATCACATAGGATACACTGACCCTCTGTTGTACATACATTTCATTAGATACAATGACACTCTGCTGTGTATACGTAGCATAGGATACACTGACACTACTTTATATACTTCGCATAGGATGCAATGAAACTGCTGTATATACATTGCGTAAGATACAATGACACTGCAGTATATACATTCCGTAGGATACACTGTGACCCTACTGTGCATATCTCATAGAATACACGCATACTGTTGTATATACATCGCATAGGCTACACTGACATTCTGCTATATATACATTGCATAGGATACACTGACACTCTGCTGTATATACTGTACATTTCATAGGATACACTGATTCTCTGCTGTGTATATAAATGTAATGTATGCTATGCAATGTATACACAGCAGTGTTATTGTGTTTTATGCAATGTATATACAGCAGTGTCATTGTATCCTATGCGATGTGTATACAGCAGAGTGTCAGTATCCTATGCAATATATATATATATTGCATAGGATACTATGACACTCTGCTGTATACACATCGCATAGGATACAATGACACTGCTGTATACGCATCGCATAGGATACAATGACTGCTGTATATACATTGCATAGGATACTATGACACTTCTGTATATACATTGCATAGGATACAATGACACTGCTGTATATACATTGCATAAGACACTATAATAATACTGCTGTATATACAGTGCATAGGATACACTGAGACTCAAACTGTATATGCATAACATAGGATACACTGAGGCCCTGCTGTACATATGTCTCATGGGATACACTCACACTACTGTATATACATCGCATATGCTACACTGACACTCTGCTGTATATACATCGCATAGGATACACTGATACTACTGTATATACATCGTATAGGATACACTGAGGCTCTGCTGTGTATGTATATACAAGATGTCATGATGACATGGTTGATAAATACAGAAGTGGTGACGTGTTTCTATTATATCTTTCCTCTGATTGTTCCACTCCTGGTTTTGGCTTACAAATACGGAGGTAAAATACTGACCAAATACTGAACTTGTGACTGTGGCCTAAAAGTGAGTTCAGGCTCACACAGAGCTCATTGTGAGCCAGCTGGTTGGAATATTACACATGTGAAGAGGACCAAAGCTGTAGTGAAAACTGAAGACGATGGCAATCAGCGAGTATATTAATACACCTACACTACATTACATATACATTCACAATGTAAGCGTCTTAACAAGGCTGTATACACTTTCATTGTAATAGCAACTTCCGGCTCACAATACAGTCATGGCTGAAAGTGTTGGCACCCTTGAAATTGTTCCAGAAAAAGAAGTATTTCTCCCAGAAAGTTGTTGCAATTGCACATGTTTTGTTATATACATGTTTATTTACTTTGTGTGTATTACTGAAACACAAAAAAAACAGAGTCTAAAAGGCAAATTGGACATCATTTCACAGAAAACCCCCCAAAATGGATGGCACAAAATTGTGGGTAAACAACTTTGTTTCAAGCATGTGATGTTCGTTCAAAGTCACCTGTTGCAAGCAACAGGTGTGGGCAATATGAAAATCACACCTGAAACCGGATAAAAAGAGAAGTTGAATCAATCTTTGCATTGTGTGTCTGTGTGTTCCACATTAAGCATGGAAAACAGAAAGTGAAGCAAACTGTTTGAAGGCTTGAGAACCAAAATTGTTGAAAAATATCAATAACCTCAAGATTACAAGCCCATCTCCAGAGATCTTTGTTCTTTTGTCCTCAGTGTGCAACATAATCAAGAAGTTTAGAGCTTATGGCAGTGTAGCTAATCTCCCTGCACGTGGATGGCACAGAAAAATTAATGAACGGTTGCAATGCAGGATAGTCCGGATGGTAGATAAGCAGCCCCAATCAAGTTCCAAAGAAATTGAAACTGTCCTGAAGACTCAGGGTGCATCACTGTCAGCACAAACTATCTGTCGATATTTGCATGAAATGATACGCTGTGGCAGGAGATCCAGGACAACCCCACTGCTGACACAAACATAAAAAAGCTAGACTTCAGTTTGCCAAAATGTTTGTGAGTAAGCCAAAATCCTTCTGGGAAGCATCTTGTGGACAGATGAAACCAAGATAAGCACATCATTCTACTTTTTACCGAAAACAGAATGAGGCCTACAAACAAAACAACACAGAAACTGCAGTCAAATAAGATGAAGGTTAAAAGATGTTTTGGGGTTGTTTTGCTGATCTTGGCACTTGGTGCCTTGACTGAGTGCAAGACATCATGAAATCTGAAGATTTGGGTCCTAGGTCATGGGTCTTCTTTCAGCAAGACGGTGATTCCGAACATACTGCAAGAAGCATCCAGAAATGGATGAAAGCAAAGCGCTGGAGAGTCCTGATGTGACCATTAATGAGTCCAAAGCTAAATCCCATTGAACACCTATTGAGAGATTTTTAAATAGCTAATGGGAGAAAGCACACTTTAAATTTGAGAGACCTGGAGAAGTTTGCAAAAGTTCAGTGGTCCAAAACTCCAGCTGAGAGGCGTAAGAAGCTTTATGATGGTTATAGGAAGCAATTGATTGCAATTATTTATTCAAGAGGGTGTGCAAACAAATATTAGGTTGAGGGTGCCAACAATTTTGTCCTGTCCTTTTTTGTGTGAAATGATATCCAGTTTGCTTTTTTGTTCTTTTTTTGTGGTGTTCCAATACACACAAAGGAAATAAACGTGTATAACAAAACGTGTGATTTCAATAATTTTTTGGATGAAATACTTAATTTTTTGGAACAATTTCAAGAGTGCCAGCACTTTCAGCCATGACTGTAAACCCCAGTGTGAGCTGGCAAGTCAGAATAGTTGTCACATAACCCAGAAGAGGACCACTGTCAATGGAAGATGGCTTTCAGTAAGTATATTAATACCTCACACATTACATATACATTCACGCAGGTTTCGCCTATTATAATGTTAATTGGAGTGCCTCTTTAAGAATAGGTTTTCAAAGAAGCGGAGAACCCCTATAAATTACCGTATTACAAAAATATAGCTATATGATCTTTTAAATTTAGATCAGTTATTAATATAATACTGATAATCCATCGCCGCTATTTAATCTTGTCTCGTTTGTCTCAATATACAACGGCCGGAGAAAATTGTAATGTGTAAATTCTGATCACGAATTCAGGATGTGTCTGGCTTGTAAGGTTTGTATATGTTCTGTCCAAGGATTTCTCTTGTAAGGTAACAACATGGCCACTAATAAGGTGTAGATAGGACTTTGTCCAAGTGAATAATTGCCACTACATACTCTGCACCCTGTGTGATTTTTCATCAGCCCTAATATGATCTGGATCGTTGTCTAACTTGATGACTACAATTGACCCATATGGCTCTATGATTACTTTTATTATACTTAAGTGATCTGATATGACATGAAAGATCTTGTTATTTTGTTCACTATACACATCCGGAAAATTATACATGTCACTTTTTTCCTACAGATGTGTCCAGCAAAAAGTGTCTTGGTTCCCTCTGTCCACAGGAAAACCAGCATAACCCACATGAACATCAGGTAGATGGCATTCAGGATCTATTGCATAAGATGGAGAAGTTGCTGTACACTGCATTATTAAAGTGGTGTGTGAGTATTTTTGGTACTTTTTTAGGTTCCAAACATGTCTGCAGTTAAAGTTGAAGCTATAAATGAGGATAAGGGAGATCTTCAGAAATGTACTGAGGAGATGACTGTGGCCACCATCTCAGGTGAGTAATGCCCGGCTCATGTTCTACAATCAGTCTTACAGTCTCTAATGGTCCAAACACAAATCCATACTTCAGGGGACCTGTCATGTGTTCAAATATTTAAAACAGCTAGCATACCTGACAAAGCAGATCTAGCACTTCGGCCACCAACACCCCACTCACTCACCACATCTAGAGTCTTCAATCTTTTGTTGGTGTTTCCTAGATGGAGGAACCCGGACAGAAGCCTCAAGCAGAAGCCATTGGAACGCTAAATGTATCTGCACACGTCGTCTTGTTCAGGCAGGTCCACTCCGAAACCCACCTAAAAAAGCAGCAATAAAATGCTTAAAAGAATTAACGTATGGATTTCTTTGCAAAACGTCTTGCGGCTCATTTGTTCAGTCTTTTGAGGGTCTTTTAATTGCTTCAGGTTTCCAAACAGCTGAGCAGACAGCCCTTCAGATGTTTTCCACTCTAAAGACTCCCTATACTGCTTGCAGTTTCTTGCGTTAAAAAAGAAAAAAATCCAGAAAACAGTAACAAAAACTCCACAAAAACACTACAAAAACTCGACGGTGATCAAAGATGTCAGTGAAGCTCTTAGGAAACAACCCCTCAACCCCTACATATTCTGAAGCATCTTTCTCTTAAACTCTGCGGATTCGGCTGCCTGACAAGATGCCATGTGCACATACTCTAAAGATGATTTAGCTTGCAATGTTTTTGAAATTCTATTTAAAGACAGTGCAAAGTGGGGATACAGGGCTGGGCTAGACTTTGCAACAAGCAGGTGCATCCACATTTAGGATGCAGGAACCAGAGATAAGCTGCAAAAAGCTGTTTTACACTTGTCCAGAGGCGCTCCAAGATTGTGGAGAGCACCCATTATTATTACCATTATTTACCTAATTATCGTAAATATTTTCTTTTCTATTAAAATAATAGAAAACTGAATCAGAGTGCTGGCTGCTTCATATGACAGACATCAACACAGAATATTGGGGGCGTCTGTGAATTTCATGAAAAGAATAGGTGTTCCTGAGGCTAATTTCCATTCATTATGCCCCCTTCACACGTCCTGATTTTACTGGAGAAACCAGTACCGGTGTTATCAGTGTTGCCTGTCTGTGTGGTACTTGAGTACTTTTGCCATCAGTGTGCCGTCCGAGTGACACCTACCGGAATAGAAATTAAAGCTTTTTAGATGTTAAATATATGCTAATAGATAGATATTGGTGAGATATATAATTAGTGCCTTGCATCTGTAGCTTACCGTACAGTGGCATGTAAAAGTTTTGGCAGCCTTGATCAAAATTACTGTCATTGTGAACAGTTAAGCAGTTGAAGATGAAATGATCTCTAAAAGGCCTAAAGTTAAAGATAACACATTTCATTTTGTATTTTAACATATATTGTCATTTGTTTACATTTTAACAATGACAAAAAGGAAAATGGGCCAATGCAAAACTGTAGGCATCCTTGGAGATTTGTGTGCTCAGATAACTTTGACCAAGGTTTCAAACCTTAATTAGCCTGTTAGGGTTATGGCTTGTTCAGTCATCATTTGGAAAGTCCGGGTGATGCAGATTTCCCAGCTTTATAAAAAAAAAAAATCAGCCTCTTCTAACTGTGTCAAAAAACAGCAGCCATGGGTTCTTTTAAGCAACTACCTAACACTAAAAACGGTGGAGGCCCACAAAGCAGAAGTCTATAAGAAGATAGCAAAACGTTTTCAAGTTGCTCTTTCCTCGGTTTGAAATATAATTAAAAGTGGAGGTCAAGATAAGGTCTGGAAGACCTAGCAAAATTTCAGTGAGAGCTGCTCGTAGGATTGCTTCAAAGGCAAATCATAACCCCGTTTGACTGAAAAAACTTTCAGAAAGATTTAGCATGCTCTGGAGTTGTGGTACATTGTTCTACTGTTCAGAGTCTTGCGCAAATATGGCCTTCATGGTAAAGTCATCAGTAGAAAACCTCTACTGAGTCGTCACCATAAAATTCAGTGACAGAAGTATGCAAGAAAACATCTAAAGCCTGATCCATTTTGGAAACCAGTCCTGTGGACCGATGACGTTAAAATGGAACTCTTTGGCCACAATGATCAAAGGTATGTGTTTTCCACAGAATTTCAGGAAAAGAACATTTTGCCAACCATTAACTCCTTTCTACCATTTGATGTACTATCCCATCCATATGTCCTGGGACTTAATTCCCATGGACGGGATAGTACGTCATGGGTGATCAGCCGCGCTCACGGGGGTAGCGCGGCCGGGTGTCAGCTGATTCTCACAGCTGACTCCCGGCACTTTAACCCCGGCACACTGCGATCAATCATGATCGCGGCGTTCCGGTGGCATAGGGAAACATGGGACGGAGGGAGCTCCCTGCGTGCTTCCCTGAGACCCTCAGAACAGCACGATGTGATCGCATTGTTCCAAGGGCCTCCTCCATGCAGGCCCCCGAATCCAATCTGGCCGCGGGGTCCTTCCGGGTCCTGCAGGGAGATGGCTTGTCAGTGCTTATTGAGAGCAGGCACCGGCAAGCCTCCTGCACTGCCTGTGAGATCGCTGATCTGAAACAGTGCTCTGCAAAGTGTCAGATCAGCAATCTGACATTATACAGTAATGTCCCACCCTGGGACAATGTAAAAATGTAAAAAAAAGAAAAATTATACTGTGTAAAAATGTGCAAAAAATTTTTTTTAGGGATTTTTTTTTTTAAATATTTTTACACAGTATAATTTTTCTTTTTTTTACACTTTTTTTTACATAGTCACTTTACATAATAAACATTGTGTGAATAAAAAAAACAATAAAAGTACACATATTTAATATCGTCACGTCCGTAACGACCCGCCCTATAAAACTGTCCCACTAGTTAACCCCTTTAGTGAACCCCTAAACAATGCTTTATCATACCGCCGCGCAAAAAGTTGAATAACACGGAATCAAAAAGACAGATATAAATAAACATGGTACCGCTGAAAACGTCATCTTGTCCCGCTAAAAACGAGCCGTCATACAGCATCATCAACGAAAAAATAAAAAAGTTATAGCTCTCAGAAGAAAGCGATGCAAAAATAATTATTTTTTCTATAAAATAGTTTTTATTGTATAAAAGCGCCAAAACATAAAAAAAGATATAAATGAGTTATCGCTGTAATTGTACTGACCCGAAAAATAAAAACTGCCTTATCAATTTTACCACACGCGGAAGGCTCCTCCCCCCCAAAAGAAATTTATGAAATGCTGGTTTTTCCTCATTCTGTCTCCCAAAAATCGGAAAGTGATCAAAAAATGTCATGTGCCCGAAAATGGTACTAATAAAAAAACGTCAACTCGTTCTGCAATAAACAAGACCTCACATGATACGGAAAAATTATAGCTCTCAAAATATGGTGATGCAAAAACTATTTTTTGCAGTAAAAAGCGTCTTTTAATGTGTGACAGCTGCCAAACATAAAAACCTGCTATAAATAGTAAATCAAACCCCCTTTATTTAATAAAATAAAAAAAAATGTATTTATTTCCATTTTCCCATTAGGGTTAGGGCTAAAGTTAGTGTTGGGGATAAGGTTAGGGTTGGGACTAAAGTTAGGGTTAGTGTTGGGGCTAAAGTCAACACTCCCGACACGTTTCCTGGTTCACCAATGTATTCCACAAATGGAAACCTGAAAAACATAAAAAGAGAGGAATAAAAACAAGACACTGTCACTCGTTCACCAATTTTTTTTGTAGCAAAAACTTTCTCACTCGGGTCCGATGCAGTCCAGCGCTTCCCACGACGTTTCCCGAATCTAGCTCATGCTGCACTCAGCGAAACCCGGCGTCTGTAAAGAGCAGTAACGTTACTGACATCACCGCTTATCAGAGTCGCCGGCTCACGCTGCATTCCGCGAGACTCGTTGACTATGAAGAGCTGTGATTTCAATAATCAAGAAGAGAAGAGGCAAAGCACGAGAATTGGCGCGCCTAATGTGATGCGCCACATTTGTCGCGGCTGCAGGCTAGTATTTTTTAAGAAAAGCCCGATAAGAATGGACTTTCCTAGCCTGATAATATCAGCTCACAGCTGTCTGCTTTGCCTTTGCTGGTCTCAAAAAATGGGGAGATTCCCACATCATTTTTTTCACTTATTTATTAGGTTAGTCCATGTACAGAGCATTCACTATATCTCTCACAGGTATCTGTCTATTGCTATCTTTGCACATTTTTAACACAAAAATCTGTAATTTGTATTCTGCTTTCTATTCTGGTACGTGTCATATGGACGGCACACTTATGTCATCCGTATGTACGTGTGCGATACGTATTGTCATCTGTGCTGCTGGAAAAAAGGGACAGGTCTACGTGTGGGTCATGTGCCCAGTGGTTATAATGGGTGTGCGTGTGTCCGAGTCTCCGGTACATGTGAAAGGTGACGCCTCATGTATTGGAAACTTGGACATGTGAAGGGGGCCTAAGATTAGTCTGACTGGAAGGCATTTAGCGTTTACCCTCTTATAACCTTTGTGTTCTTTTCTATATACTCAATCACTTTGTTTTCGTTCCCTGTAGATTTGCCCAGCAATAAGTGTCTTGGTTCTGGAATTCCACCGGAGCATAAGGTAAATGAAATTAAGAATTTATCACCTCATTCTATAGTTTTTGTGCACAGTTCATAGTTTATATATCTGCCATTTTAATGTTTTCTCTTGTTTGTTTTAGCATAGAAACATGGCCGCCATTAAGGTTGAATGTGTGGATAAGGAGAAGATGGGTCATCTCCAGTATAAGAGGGAGATGATGCCCAAGGAAATGGGTATGAAATAACCACTATATCACTATACATGATGCATAAGAAGAAACTATGAAATTGATATTTGTCTGATAATGTATATTAAGACATTCCACTTGTGTTTTTGCAGATGCATCTGGTACATGGTATCCCTGTCCTAAAAAGACTCAAAGGATGAGGAAACCTATCAAGGTATCCCTTTTTTTGTAATTTTAAAAATATACGCTTGAAATATATTGATCCTTGTCGCTTTAAGACAGGCTGTCTTGCCATTTGAAAAAAAAAAAAAATTATTTACTACATTATTTTTTTAGAAGGCAAGGTGAAATCTCTACTTCTAGGGGTGGTAGCTTTTTTGCTACCCAAGCCACAGATTTCAGAAAGTAACCCCACCCTACCTCTCGATGTTGTAAAATCTATTGCTAAACCAGGATTATTATTTATTTAATTACCTAAACCTGTCACATTCTTTCTTACACTGTCATTATCATTTTGCTAATCCCTATCCCATCAACACATCCATTTCTTAAAGAGAGCTGTCAGTCACTAACAGGAGGCCAGTGGTGGGTGGGGAATGATGCCAAACTGCTGAACCTGCAAGGCCAAGCCCCCGCACTTGCAGGTCATCTGCATAAAAATTTGCCTATCTCTTTCTATAAAATGGAGGCACAGTCTTGTAAAACAAAGGTTTGGACGTAATTGACATTAAAGTAACTTTACATAGTTGAATTTAGTTTGGGGGTCTAAAAACCAGACAGGTTCCCTTTAATGAAGGGTCTATGCTATATATATTTTTTATTCATAGCTGTATGAGGCCTAGTTTCTTTGAGTATGACTTTTTGATCACTTTTTATTTAATTTTTTTGTGAGGCTTGATAACCCAAAAAAACAGCAATTCTGGTATTTTTTTTTATATATTTTTTGTTACAGTACTCATCGTGCTGTATAAATAATGGTATACTTTTATAGTATGCATTAATAACATTACAGTAATACTTAATTTCAAAATATTTTTTCTTATTTTTTTGTATCATAATTTGAGAGCCTTAACACATTAATTTTTTCCATTTTTTAGAGCTGTGCAAGGGTTTGTCTTTTAGCATAACAAGCGGAGTATGTACTATCAACAATTTGGGATATGTACAACTTTTTTTTTATCACTTTTTTATTGTGAATCAGGATAAACAAAAATGATGATTCGTGGCATTTTTCTCCTTCGCTCATTGGGGACACAGACCATGGGTGTTATGCTGCTGCCACTAGGAGGACACTAAGCAAATACATAGAAAAAAGTTAACTCCTCCTCCTGCACTATACACCCTCTGCTGGCTCTATCCTGAAACAGTTCTTGCTTAGTGTCTGTAGGAGGCACTAGGGGTCTGGCTTCAGACCCCGACGTTATTTTAATTTTTTTAATTTTTATTTTTTTACCTTTTTGCTTTTTTTCCAAGGGGTGACGGGGCCTTTCAAGGTCCCGATCTCCCAAAATCATCAACAGGCGGGAACGCGGAGTGTCTCCTCCCCGTACTCCCTCCTGCACCTTATTACCATACCTGGGCTCTCCTTAGGGGCGACGGATGCCTTCAGTGGGTCCGCTCTCCCCACACCTTCAACGGACGGGAACATGGGGTGTCGCCCCCACGTTCCCCCTTCTGGAGCCAGGTCTTCAGCCGTACAGCTTACCCCATGCCAAAGAATTACCTCAGGCAACAGGCTTCCATCGGCGTCCGTGCGGCACCCCTACTCCATCACTGCAGAAAGTGGATGGTCCCAGGTGGCGAATGAGCCCTCTCCACCTCCCTATCAAAGGGATGGTGGATTGAGGAAGATCTGTCTGACCCAGCCTCACAGCTTTCTCCAGCGCAACCTCGGTTCTGCTGCTTCTGGCAAAAAGGGGGACTCCCCTAGGGATGGTCCATTACCCTCAGAGTGATAGGTGCCCGCCGCGCTCCAAAATCGCGCTGTATCCGCGCCACCACCGCCGTTCCCATCGTTTCACCACAGCCGGCCCCGCTAATTTAGCCCCGGCTTCTGGCAGGGATTGGCTTAACTCCGCCCACCAGGCCGACTCAGCCCACGTCATGGGCGCCTCTTTCTCAATAGAAGTGCTGCGGCTGTATTTTCTGCTCCCTGGCCCTGGCTCCGCCCACATTCATTCCTCACGAGAAGCGCCAAGCCCATCACAGCCACTTCCTGGTCCTTAAACTTAGGGACATAAGAGTATCCATAATCTTTAAAACAGATCATATGGAACGATCGGGTAGTGATGGCTACAAGGTTCCCCTTGAGTAAATGTGCACGAAGCGCTCCACTACCAGAGATATGGGCATGTGTGATAAGCTACTATACAGTGCTGCAGATCAGCAAAATCATTCTCATGGGCAGATGGATGCTGGGATTTATCAGGCCATCCAATGGTGTTGCTCTCCCATAATGTGCAACGCTGGACTCAAGCCCGCCGCCACCGATGCGCCTTTTACGCTGCACCTTGTCGGAGGCCGATCTTCCAGCAGGCGTTGACTCATCCACACGTGTCATTTATGACTGCGGACAACATTACTCTGCCTACATCGTGCTGCAGACTGCCATCTCTGCAGGCACTGACATTTAACAAAGAAAAAAAACGCACACTGTAGTTTACGCCTTAATGTACTACGTTTAATGCCCCACTACCACGGAGGCACCCCACTGCAATCTGTGCAGCCTGCGACTCCTCATGCGTACAGGAGCTCCCTGCTAATGCGGACCTTAGTGGGCCTAGTCCTCCCTAATGGCTACATCTCTGGCACAGTATATGGCCTCTCTGGCCAAGGCTATAGATCCTTTCGCCCCACGAAAGTCTTCCTCAGGCAGGGCCTGGACCGCGGCGGTACATGGCAATCTTCTAGAAGGCCTCAGCGTCCTCATACTCTGCTTCATGCTTCCCCTCACCAGGGGTGGGCAGCGAATACGACTCGCAATACGCGTATGATGTGGCCGTTGACTTGGACTCGCTAGAGTACCAGGAGTCTCTGGATTCTCTCATTCATGCGGTTAATAAAGTTCTGAAAGTAGACGAAGCACCCGGTACAAGCCTGGATTACACTGTCTTTCAAAAGGACCGCTTATCCTCACAAAGTTTTTTTGCCAACCTCCCTGATTTTACGGACATGGTTCAAGGCATAAAAGTCGCCCGGACGAGCGATTCACAGGGCAAAAACAGCTGGAAGCCATGTCCCCTTTTATAAGCCGTGGTGATTCCTACACTAAAATGGGGTGCGATTTCCTCGCAGTAGATCCACCTATTCCATTGCTCGCTTCTACATGTCCCCGTCTCTGCCTGACGGCTTGTCCATCAGAAACCCACACTGACCACCTGATAAACACTCTTGCTCGGTCAGTCTTTGAGGCTGCCGGTATAGTATTCTTCCCCTCCTTTACTGCCACCTGGTAGTGGCCCTAGGGTAGACCATATAGTGGCTCTAGCTAAGATTGTTCAAGACATTATCCTACCTCCTGATGCGGTCAGTCTCGCATTACCAGTTTGCCCTGGCCAGGGTCTTCGTTGTGCATGTCCCCCTAGTTGCAGCTAACTGTGCTGCATTTGCTGTTACCATCAGGAGAGCCCTATGTCCCCGGGAGTGGCGAGCAGTCTCCACTTCCAAGAAATCTCTACCCTCTCCGCTTTATCAGAGCGGGCGCCTGTTGACCAAATTATCTCGGATCCTACTGGAGGAACAAGCAAATTCCTCCGTTGGCCCAGTCGACTTTTTCGGAACCTACGCCAGGTTCGCTTCCTGCCTTTTTTCGCATTGAATCCAGCTGGTCATTGCAACTGCTTTCTCTAGTTCGGCCCGTCCTCCACGCAGAGATAGGGATTCACAAACTTCATTCACGCTCGCTCATTCCTGGAGGAACTGGTCCTCCCGGACCGGACCCGACCCAAGGGTACCTCGTCCCGCAAGTTGTCTGCTAATAATTCATTCCAGTATCCGGACCACACAGGACAGTGTAGGCAGCCATCTGCTCTTTCTTCGTCAGGTCTGGCTGGCGTTCGTTCAAGACCAGTGAGTCAGAGACTGGGTGTCCTCTGGACACCACGCTTCTGCCAGTCGTATCTTCCGAGGACAGAGGCGCATGCAGTTCCATTTTATCGAGCCATACACGCTCTTTGCAACTATTGAGTCATCGTCCCGGTTCCTCACACGGAAAGGATCAAAGGTGTCTTACTCAGACCTAGCCGTAGACTCAAAGAAGAACAGAACCATGCGCTCCATCCTAGAGCTAACGCTGTTATACAAATTTTGTCAAAATGCATAATTTCAGAATGGATTCCCTCCGTTCTGTTTTCTCCTTGTTGGAAACGGGAATACCTCATATCTTTCGACATCAAGGACCCATATCTTCACATTTCAAGCTTCTCAGTTCTATCGGTAGACTGACATTTTCAGTTCACGGCCTTGCCCTTCGGCATTGCCGCTGTCTGTGTTCACCAGGGTCATGGCTGCGGCCATGTCAATCCTGCACTCTCGGGCCGTGGGATTCTGCCCTTCCTAGATGACCCCTTCATCAAGGGATCTTCCCTCCAGGCCTGTGCGGAGAGGGTCAATGTCTCGGTCTCTCGTCTTGGTTGGCTAGTGAACCTAGACAAATCCTCTCCGCTCCTTCCCAACAAATCTTCCTTTTCTTTTAGGGCATGATCTTGGACTCTTCCCTGAGGGCTCATAATTCTCTCTCCAGGAAAGATCTCGACGCTGATTCGAGGAGCCTGGAAGTTTTCTCCCCACCCCCCCCCCACTCCCTGCAGCTCAGCATGCAGGTCCTGGGAAAAATAGTGCCGTCGATCCAGCCAGTACCATTTCCCAAATTCGTCGCCATCCTCTACAACATGCATTGCTGTCAGCTTAAGACGTAAATTCAGCCCCCCTGGACCACTGCTTCGGCTTCCTCCCGGATCGGGCGGTCTCAGGTGGTGGACGTCAACATCCCCTCTGGGTCTTCGTACGTCGTTCCTTCCGGTTCACCGGCTGGTAGTGACCACCGACACCAGTCTCCTACGTTGGGATGCAATTTTCCGTTCCCACATGGCTCAGAGAAACTGGTCTATTCAGGATTCGCGTCTCCCGATTAATTTCCTTGAGATCCGGCCCTCCCATTCGCACCTAGTCGGACAACGCCACATTAATCGGCAGGGGGGCCAGATGGAGCAGTAGAGCGATGCTCGAAGTAGCACACATTCTGCGGTGGGCCGAGACTCACCATTCAATCATCTCGGCAATTCATTTCTCATGAGTAGAGAATTGGGAGGCAGTTTTTTTCTCAGCTGTCAAGGTATGGCCTCGGGAAAGTAGTTCGTTCATCTGGAAGTTTTTCGGCACATTTGTTAACTGGGGTTCTCCAAATTTGGAGCTCATAGCCTCCAAGCTAAACGCCAAAGTTCCGGCATTCGTTGCATGGTCCCAAGACCCATTAGTCATCTGAGCAGATGCTCGGTGCTTCAGTGACATCAGTTTCGCATCCTTTACATTTCTTTTTTGCCCGCTTCCGCTAATCCCAAGGATCATTCAAAAGATCAGGGTGGAGGGTATTCCGGTGTCTCTCGTCGCACCAGACTGGTCACGCCGAGCGTGTGCGCGGAACTAGTGCAACTAGTCACCGACGTTCCCTGACAGTTACCGGACTGTCCTGACCTCTTTTCTCAGAGGCCCATTTACTGCAAGAACTCGAGAGTGCTGAGCTTAACGGCCTGGCCATTGAATACCGGATCCTAGCCCAGACTGCTTTCTCGCTACAAGTAGCGTCCATTATGAACAACACTCGGAAACCTACCTCCATGCGTGTTTACTATAGTATTTGGAAGGTCCTTTATTCTCTTGGTGTAAAAAAAAAAAAAAAAAGAAGCCCCAGCGATGTTTGCCATTTGTGTTTTTTTTATTTTGTCCATTTTGGAGTTTTCGCCAAGCAGGATTAGATTCAACCCTGGCACTATCTTCTCTCAAATGCCAAGTTTCAGCCCTACCTGGCCTGTTCCGGCGAAGACTAGCTTCCAAATCTCAGGTTAAGACCTTCATACAGGGAGTGTCGCACCTTGTTCCTTCCCTAAAGGATTCCTTGGGAGCCTTCGGTTCTTAATCTGGTCTCAGATGCCTTTCAAAAGGCCCACTTCGAACTTCTGCAGGACGCATCACTCATTCTTCTTTCTTGGAAAGTTTCCTTTTTTTGTGGCTGTAGCAGCCATCACACGGATCTCGAAATTGGCAGCTTTGTGTTGCAAACCCCCATTCTGGTCTTTCAACAGGGCAAGACGGTCTTAAGGTCATCTCTGGCCTTCTTGTCTAAGGTAGTTTCTTCTTTTCATCTGAATGAGAACATAGTTTTACCCTCGTTCTGCGCAGCTCCGGTTCATCATACTGAAAAGGCTCTCCACACTTTGGATTCGGTGAGAGAACTCAGGAAATTCTTTGCCAGAATAGCGCCTTTCCGCAAATCGGATTCCCTCTTTATGTTTCCAGAGCGACACAGAAAAAGGCCTACCTGCTTTTAAAGCTACAGTAGCCGGATATATCCACACTCCAATTCAAGAAGCTTACCGTGTCAGAGGTCGCCTATCCCAATGAGACTCAAGGCAAACTCCACTCGGTCAGTGGGGGCGTCCTGGCCATTCGGCTCCGGGTGTCGGTACAGCAAGTTTGCAAAGCTGCAAATTGGTCCAGTATTTTCATGTTAGTTAAACGTTACAACATTCATTCTTAAGCCTCTTCAGATGCTGCCCTTGGCAGACAAATTCTGCAATCGACTGTAGCGCATCTGTAGGCCACATTAATCGTTGGGTACATAAGGTTTCAGCGGTCGTGATATTTCCCACCCATGGACTGCTTTGAGACGTCCCATGGTCTGTGTCCCCCAATGAGGCGAAGGAGAAATAGGGATTTTTGTGTACTCACCGTAAAATCCTTTTCTCTGAGACACTCATTGGGGGACACAGCACCCACCCTGTCAGCCTGTTGGCTTGTGGCTGTCCTTTGTTCTTGTGACATGTTGCATTGTTTGTTTGCTATATGTGAATTCCTACTGCTTTATCACCGAACTGGTTCAGGATAGAGCCAGCAGAGGGTGTATACTGCAGGAGAAGGAGTTAACTTTTTTCTATGTATTTGCTTAGTGTACTCCTAGTGGCAGCAGCATAACACCCATGGTCTGTGTCCCCCACTGAGTGTCTCGGAGAAAAGGATTTTATGGTGAGTACACAAAAATCCCTATTTTTTGTGGTATTCATTATGATATAGTGTTATATGGTATGTGTCATTACGTGCGTGACAATAGCAAATTTGTGATACATTAATTTTTATTCATAAAACCAATTTTAAAGGGAAAACTGATTTTGGAAAGAGTGATTTTACTTTTTATTTTGCAATATTTATTAGGAGGACTTGAACATGTGACCCTAAGATCACCTTAATTATGAAGAATACTACCCTGTCAGTGCTTGACTGACAGGTATTGATCAGGTCCCACTTCCAGCAGAATCCAGGTGCCATGAGGTATACTCATCGGGACGGTCTTAACCTGTCTAGTATTAAAACTTTACCATGTGCACAGCCCCGATAAAATTTATTGTATAGAAACTTGTCCAACCAGTCTTTACAGATTTGTGTTTTAGTGATTTTTTTTTTTTTTTACTTCCAATCTGTATAAATGCTGTAGATGTGTTTTCTAAATTACTTATTTACGGAACTGCTCAGAATTATAAACCATTCTTTTATTCTGAAAATTCTAGTCTGAAATTTTGAGGTTTGGGAAAGTGGAGAGGAGACTGGAAGTCACAGAGTACGACCTTTCTACAGGTCCTGAACTTCTTTGCAAAGAGGAAAAACCATTAGGTCAGTCTTATTCCATTGTTACTGTTGGTTTAATGTTGCTGTTCTTGTATGTGTGTTAGCAGTTCCAGGCCATCAATTATTGTTATCATCACAATCATGGCAATCAAACTAAGCTGTATATAACTAAAACCAAAAACCTTAGCTAGACTATAAGCTTGTATATGTTCAAAGTGTAAGAGCACGTTCACACTGTAGCAATTTCACAGACAAAACCCAAGAAAAAAATCCAAAATGAGCATATACCCTTCAGCAACTAAATAGTAATGGAACATGTAAATAACATAGGGTACTTAGGACTATTTTGATAAAAAAAAAACATCCCACCGTGACAAGGTGTACCTATCAGGATGGTCTTAACCTGTCTTAAAACCTTACCATGTGTCATACAAGGTCAGTGGTAAGGGCAGCGCAGGAAAGGCCCCGACTTGCACACCCATCCAATGGAAGTTAGCTCAGAAAGATGGGGCCACGTTCCCTATTTGTGCATTGTTCAAGAGATTACAGCAAAACCAAAAACCTGAGCTGGACTATAAGATAGTATAAGTGCAAAATGTAAGAGCACGTTCACACTGTGGCCATTTCACAGACAAAACACAAGGAGAAAGACAAAATGAGCATATACCCTACATCAAATCAATAGTAATTTTACATGTACATAACATAGAGTACTTAGTTAGCTTTATTTTGATAAAAAGAGCATAAAAGCCATCCCACCACGGCAAGGTGTACCCATCAGGACTGTCCTATTTTTGCTGGAATGCAGTGGCTCTTCTTTCAGTCCAACTGCACGTTTCTTCTTAGTCTTTTCTGGAATCCTGCACTTTCACCCCTCTGCGCTAAATTCTGCCAATCATATCGACAGCATCTGCAACTGATAGACTGCTAGATCAGCTACCAAGCTGTGATTGGCAGCGTCTGGGAATGGTGAAAGCGCATACCCCAGGACCATTGTGAAGAAATGCCCAAAGGGACTACGAAGCAGAGATTTCACATACTGCGCTTCAAAAGCAAGAAATGTGAATGCCTCTACAATGAAGTGACAGTGTCAATTTATGTTGTAAAAACTCTGGAATTGTTCAACGGATCCAAGTGATTCTGAGATTGTTTCTTTTGTGACAGATCTTCGATATGACTTGTGTTTATTTGCGAAAAAATTGGAAATTTGGAGAAAATTTTTTATTTTTTTTAATGCCCTTAAATCAGTATTATGTCACACAAAATAGTTAATAAATAACATTTTCTACATGTCTACTTTACATTAGTACTATTTTTGAAACATATTTGTTAGGAAGTTAAAAGGGCACCTTTATTAAAATATAACCTTTATTAAATATGTACTAAAATATTCAAATCACGATCCCTAATTATTCAAGTGTAGATAAAATGCATGCATAATGAAAAAGCGACACACATGAGTGTCAGAGGTGTGCTTTAGCCCTATAGCCTTGTACTCAATGATCACCCTACTAACTGCATAAGGTGGCACATTCAAAGTATCAAGAAATGGTGCCCCTGCTAGTGCATTGGCTGTCCTAGATAACCAAGATAATCCATAGTACAGGTCAGATAGGGGCCGACAAGCACTATTATATAAAATATCTATTCTGCAGGGTATGGAAGAAAGACAAAAAGCGCAAACCAGCAATAGGTTGTATATTAGTAAAATAAACTAATGTGCCCTAGGCGCACACAGGTGTAATAATACCCATGAATTTATACACTCAGTATAAAAATATCAGTATTCAAACCTAAAGCTATAAAGAGCAGAATTAGGTACTGCATGGACCTTTAACGTGTATACAGTGGGTACGGAAAGTATTCAGACCCCTTTACATTTTTCACTCTTTGTTTCATTGCAGCCATTTGGTAAATTCAAAAAAAAACATTTTTTTTTGCTGATTAATGTACACTCTGCACCCCTTCTTGACTGAAAAAAAACAAATGTAGAAATTTTTGCAAATTTATTAAAAAAGAAAAATTTAAATATCACATGGTCATAAGTATTCAGACCCTTTGCTCAGTATTGAGTAGAAGCTCCCTTTTGAGCTAGTACAGCCATGAGTCTTCTTGGGAATGATGCAACAAGTTTTTCACACCTGTATTTGGAGATCCTCTGCCTTTCTTTCTTACAGATCCTCTCCAGTTCTGTCAGGTTTGAAGGTGAACGTTGGTGGACAGCCATTTTCAGGTCT
>VIAB01000799.1:172696-183760 GCA_009801035.1 Oophaga pumilio | reverse complement strand
ACTCGTAATGACCTGGAGAATCATAATGACAGGTCAGTTTTAGAGTTTACTGAACCTAGTAAAAAAACAAAACAAAAAGCAAGTGTGGGATTGCACTTTTTTTTACAGTTTCACTGCACTTGGAATTTTTTTCCCGTTTTCGAATACACAACATGGTAAAACCAATGGTGTCGTTCAAAAGTACAACTCGTTCCGCATAAAATAAGCCCTCACATGGCCACAATGACGGAAAAATGAAAAAGTTTATGGCTCTGGGAAGAAGGGGAGCTAAAAATGAAAATGCAAAACCGAAAATACCTCTGCTCGTTAAGGGGTTAAAAAAAAGCCTTCCTATTTTGGACATGTCTACATTAGGGTTATTTAGAGATATATTGAATTTGTTGACCTGTGTCTTTTTTTTCAAGCTTTGTCACTTGAGGAGATATCTCATGTAGGTTCTAACCTGTTCTTGAGAAGCAGGGCCTTCTCTTGCATCACCAGGAACTGAAAGATGCCAAAACATGACGCTCTCTTTATGTGAGAGATGTTCATAAATTAGCAGAGCATGCTTGGGAAAACCTTTTTAAGTCATGTGTCTCTCTAGAGAGGAGTAAATTAAATCTGTCATTAGGTTTTTCTGTGTTGTCTGAGAGCAGCATGATGTAGCGTCTGAGACCCTGATTCTAGCAATGTCACTTGATACCCTGCATGCACTCATTTTGATATAATCACTGTTTTCTATGCTGCAGATCTAGTAGTGGCTCAGAATGCTGAACCCTGTTTAACCCCGCTCACACCACTGCTAGTCAGCAGTTGACTAGGAGGCACCAGGTGCTTAGTCCTTTGTAAATAATCTCTTTGTAATTAAACACAGATTTTATGGAAAGGGCAACACTGAGCCAAGTAAGTGACACATTTCTGGAATCGGGGTTTCTGCCCCTACATCATGTTGCTCTCAGAATATATAGCAAAAACCTGCTTACAGATTCCCTTTCACTTTTTACTTCACTGCAAAATGGTAACTAACTTTATTGCTATGCCAGGTGTTTTTAACTCCCTGGGGTCAGTTCTGTATCATAATGGTCACCAACTTGAGTGCACTCAGTAAGTGTGTGTCTCCTACAGATGGGTACAGTAAGAAGAAAGCACCACAGAGATGCCCTGAGGTGGACAGTCGCAATGTTATACAGGATGTTGAGGTATATGAAACTTGGATGACTAGTTGTAAGTCTGAAAAAAAATTATTATTCAAGGATTATAGCTGTAGAAATGAAGACCTTGACCACACATCCAAATATTATATATTAATCTTCTGTGGCTAAGCAAAATTTACAAAACTAACCATAAGGTTCTTAATTACCATTTAGATCAGATTGTATAAGCCCACTGCCATGTCATGTACAATGTATCAATGTACAATATTTGGATGCACAGTCCTTTTTTTTTCTTTTCTCTTTACAGCTGTGATATCTTAAGTATATAACCTTTAAAATGGGAAAATTTCTATTGCATTTTTTTCTCATTTAAGTTTATACCTGTGTAATTTTTTTTTTCTTGGTGCTTATGAACGTTTTAAAGGCTCTAAACCTTACGTCTTATGAGAAGAATCTTCTGCATTCAAAGGTGAAGGATAGCATTATCCACACAGGTAGGTACTAACTACTGAGTGCATTAAGCATTTCTATAGTTTCCTCTTTGTGCCACACTCTGTTTTGGTTGCACAGCCTGATACTGGCTTCGTTAACTTTTAATTAGTCGTGTGGGGTTGTCATTGGACGCCAAGAGAGTTTGTGTTTGTCATATTTCCTCACGTATGGATGGTAGGTAACCATCCGTTTTGATAGCTTCCTAGCTCGAGCACCCCTCCCTCCTCAGTGCAACATGAGACGCGGCATCGACTACACATTCCACAGCGAGGTTCTTGTGACTAAGGGTATGTGCACACGTTGCGGTTTTGCTGTTGTAAAATTCTGTGTGGATTCTTCCTCTCTTGACAGAAAACGCAGTTGAAAATCCGCTCGGTTTTGATGCGGATTTTGTGTGCGGATTTGTAAGCTAAATAAAGATATATTATTTAAAATTAAAAAAAAAGAATTGTGATGTCATTTCCTTGTTCATCCTCTTCTTTTTCATTCTCCATTGAAGACCATAATATCATTACATACCATGTTCAAATATAATGTTTACACACACACAAAACAAATATTATTGAATATATTATATGAAACCCGAGGTTTAGTAATGAACAGGTGTCAGCCAGATACCCTCATTAATAAAATGGTACATAAACAGTTAAATAAAAGATGCACACGCAATCTGCGTGAAACGCAATATCTGTTTATTTTTCAACAAATTTTTTTTTTTAAAATTTGCGTGGACTCCCGCATAATTTTCATAACCAGCCAACGGCTGAAGGCTGATGTTAATATTCTTGGAAGGACGTTCCCAGGCTATTATTATGAGTTCACAGATGTTTGCTTAGCCTTTACTTTCTATTTTACAGGGGAATCCCAGAAAAAAATTGACATGGGCCCCCCCCTATAAAATCGAACTAGCAAAGGCTAGGTAGACAGCTGGTGTCTGATATTAATAGCCTGGGAAGTGGCCATGGATATTGGCACCCCCCCAGGCTAAAAACATCAGCTCTCAGCCGCCCCAGAAATGGCGCATCGTATACATGCACCAATTCTGGCACTTAGCCTCGCTCTTCCCACTTGCCCTGTTGGGGTGGCAAGTGGGGTAAAATTTGTGGGATTGATGTCACCTTTGTATTATCCGGTAACATCAAGCCCACGGATTAGTAATGGAGAGGTGTCTATAAGACACCTCTCCATTACTAATCCTATAGTTATATTGTAAATAAAGACACAGCCAGAATAAAGTCCTTTATTTGAAATAAGACTAAACACAGTTTTCCATTTTTATTTCACCGCCTAATTCCAGCGAGGCCCTTGTTCTCCTGTAATTAAAGTAAAATAATAAAACAACATATAATACTCCCTGTCCAACTTAGTCTGTTTACCGAGTGTCCCACGGTGATCTCACGTGTAGAACAGTCACATCGGAAGATGCGACTGCTCTACCTGTCCTCTGGTGATACACTGACAGAGGTGATCCCTCCCGCAGTGTATCACTGCACTGCCGTGAGAGAGGTCACCGGAGGTCAGCTACTGTGCTCTCACGGTACTACCTCTGTGTGAGAACTTTACAACGCAGCGGTGCCGTAAATGAAAGTATCGGAGCTGAACAGCTGATACACTGCAGGAGCGATTACCTCCTGTCAGTGTATCACCGGAGGCCGGGTAGAGCGGTCACATCTCCCGATGTGACTGTTCTACACGTGAGATCGCCGTGGGACAATCTGAATTTCCTGGACTACTGCGGACAGAGAGTATATGGTGGTTTATTATTTTACATTATTTTCTAGGAGAAGAGGGCGTCGGGGATTTGGTGTGAGCTGAGTATAATGGGTTCTTATTTTCTCCTTCGTCTCATTGGGGGACACAGGACTGTGGGTGTATGCTACCGTGTTTCCCCGAAAGTAAGGCCCTGTCTTACATTAATTTTACCCCCAAAAGTCCCACCCTGCCTTACTTTCAGGGGGGTCTTACTTTCGGGGAAACACGGTACTACCACTAGGAGGCTGACACTAAGTAGATATAAAAAAAGGTTAGCTCCTATACACCTTGACACTGGCCGTAGGCGAACCCAGTTCATGCTTAGTGTCAGATGGAGGCACACGTCTGGTTTTCTTCAGACTACTTTTTTTTTTTTTTTTCATGAAGACGAGATAGGGGCAACGGACCCTTTTGAAGGGGTCCGATCTCCCCAAACCAACAACGGGCGAGCACGTGGAGTGTCGCCTCCACGTATCCTCTACCGCAACGTGGGACAATATGCCGGACTCTGCCCTGACACCCTAGGGTAGTGAAACCCTAGGCTGTACAGAGGCAGTCCGTGCGGCCACCACTGCACCACCAATGCTGGACTGCGGTGCTGCAAGGAGGCGGACGGTCGCTCTCCTCATCCCCTGAAGGGATGATGGAGTTAGGGTGCCTGCACCATCCCTTTTTACCTTTTCTGCAAAGCCCCCCTCTAACCTGGAATGGGGGGGCCTCTGGAAGCCCGCGACTTCCGTCGGGCCCTCGGGCGGGCTCCGCCAATAATTTAGTCCCTGGCTTCAGCCAGAAACTAGGCCGCGGCCTGAGCTCCTCCCGCAGCAGCTGGCTCTTCCGGCTGGCCCGCCCCCGATCCTCGGGCGGGCTCCGCCAAAAATCTAATCCCTGGCTTCAGCAGGGAAACTGCTGCATAACTGCCCCCAGCATCTCAGACTGGGCAAGGATCCGCCCACAAGCCCTATTTCAGGCACGTCCACCCTGGACTGGGCGCGCTTTTTGAGCCAAGGAAACTGCAGCATACAGCAGCAGCCTCCGTGGCCTCTTCTGCGCCCACTCACGCCATTCAAGGACGTCCGGGAACACAGGACTGGGGTAAGTGCTACTCCCTCCAGCCTGGTAGCCCCACTCAGCTCCGCTGCACCCTATTTTTGCTGCCCCAAAACAAGTCCAGAAGGGCTAAGACTCACATGGTGCTGTATACCTCATGCATTGCCTGTAGGTCCCCTTTTCCGCACACCCAGAGTAATCGGGTCTGCGAAACCTGTGACTCCGAACGTGCCCAGGAGCCCTCCCCTATACCTGAGCCCAATGCGTCAGGTCCCCCTGAGTGGGCCCTGTCTCTGTCACAGTCCATGGCGTCACTAACGAGAGCAATCTAGTCCCTTCAGGCTCCCGATAGGGGCAGGGACAGTGGTTCACCCGTCTTGGAAGGGTCCTCCATTTTACAGGAACCTCCGGGTTGCAGGGGCCGCGCTCTCACCAGGCAGACGCGGGGGAAGCGAACCCACACAGTGTCGCCTGGGCCGTCCGGAGCCTCGGCATCTATCAGTTCCGTCTCTTGTTCTCCCTCACCGGCAGAGGTGAGTGAACAGGGTTCGGACTCTGATTCCGAAGAGTCCCTCAACCTAGAGGCACCTAATTGTCAGGAGACAATCGACAGTCTCATCGAGGCCGTCAATCAAACCCTTGGGGTAGACGCTGAATCCACCTTGACCTCTGGTCACAGGGTGTCCTTCAAGCGGGCCAAACAACCTCATAAGGTATTTTGCGCTCACCCTGAATTTGAGGACCTGGTGCAGCGCCACCTAGAGAGGCCAGACAGGCGCTTTTCAGGACGAAAGGCTTTCAATATCAGATATCGTTTTTCTCCTGAACTCCTTAGGAAATGGGCGGAATCTCCTGCGGTCGATCCTCTGGTATCGCGGTTAGCATCTAAAATGCTACTTTCCCTTCCCAGCAGTTCCTCAATTAGAGATCCGACGGACCGTCTCATTGAAAGCTTGGCTTGCTCAGTGTTTGAGACATCAGGCTCTGCTCTCTCTCCCTCTTTTGCAGCAACTTGGGTGACTAAGGCCATGATATCCTGGTCGGAGTCTCTGAATAGAGCCCTCCACGGTAGGGATGTGCCATCAGAGGTAGTTGAGATCTCTAATCAGATCGCTCTTGCAGGAGATTTTTTGATTAATGCTTCCCTGGATGCGGCAAATTGCGCAGCACTGGCTGCCGCAAACGCAATTGCTATCAGGAGAGCCTTATGGTTGAGGACATGGTGAGCGGACTCAACCTCAAAGAAGTCCCTTACATCCTTACCCTATCAGAGTGGCCGATTATTCGGCGAGAAGCTGGATCAGCTCATATCTGATTCCACAGGAGGGAAGAGCGGTTTTCTTCCTCAGCAAAAAGTAAGCAGCTCTTTCGTCACCAGCTTCAGCCACGGTTTAGGGCCTCTCACAACCCTGGTTGGGCCACGGCAGCAAGCTCCGGCGGCTCAGGTCGACCCAATCAGGCCAGAGATCGTCAGGTCTCTTACAAGACCAACCCTTTGGGAAGGATCCCGCCAGCCAAAATCTAGAGAATCCAGGTCCCACAAGTTTTCGGCCAAATGACTGGAGGCAGGATCCGGTCAATTCATCCAGAGTGGGCGGCCGCCTACTCTGGTTTCGCCCCGCCTGGCTTACGGTCACTCACGACAGGTGGGTCAGTGAGTTAGTCTTCTCGGGGTACAAGATCGAGTTCATCAGCCGTCCCCCAAATCAGTTTTTTTCCCTCTCGTCTTCCCAGAGCAGAAACTCGGGTTCGCGCCTTATTCAAGGCTGTCGAAACACTTCAGTGCAGCGGGGTTATTGTCCCAGTACCGGAGGTTGAGAGAGGTCAGGGGTTCTATTCCAACCTGTTCATAGTACCCAAGAAGGACGGGGCTGTAAGGCCCATTCTGGACCTAAAGCGTCTGAACAGGTTTGTCAAGAGTTTGGCATTTCCGAATGGAGTCTCTTCGCTCGGTCATTGCGGCCATGGAAAAGGGGGAATTTTTGGCGTCACTAGACATCCAGGATGCCTATCTTCACATCCCCATATTCCCCTCTCATCAGAGGTTTCTGCGGTTTGCCATCAGCAACCTTCACTTTCAGTTTGCAGCATTGCCCTTCGGGCTAGCCACAGCTCCCAGGGTGTTCACAAAGGTCATGGCTGCCATTGTGTCCATTCTGCACTCCCGGGGGATAGTCGTTTTGCCATATTTAGACGACCTCCTCGTCAAGGGTCCGTCTTTTCAGGCCTGCGAAGAAAGTGTCAGCATCACGCTAGACACTCTGATTTGCCTTGGGTGGCTGGTGAATTTGAAATAAGCATCTCCTGTGCCATCTCGGAAGATCACCTTTCTGGGGATGATTTTCGACACCACTCGAGGTTTGACAATCCTCCCTTGGAACAAGGCCCTAGTTCTCCGTCAGGAGGTACGGGTCCCTCTCCAGCCGGTTCCTCACACCATCCGGTTTTGTATGAAGGTCTTAGGAAGGATGGTGGCAGCAATCGAGGCCATTCCTTTTGCACAATTTCATCTTCGCCCCCTTCAGCATGCCCTCTTGGCAACTTGGGACAGGAGCCCTTGCTCTCTCAACCTCCGGTGCGTCTGTCCGCTCGGGTCAGACAGACACTTACATGGTGGACAGTGAGCACCTCTCTTCAGCAGGGGAAATGTTTTCCCCCAGTCCATTGGCTGATAGTCACAACGGACGCCAGCCTTCTAGGATGGGGAGCAGTATTTCGCCACTACACAGCCCAGGGATCTTGGTCCCTGCAGGAATCAACGCTCCCGATCAACATACTAGAGATTCGGGCTGTTAGGCTGGCTCTGAGGCATTTTCATTACCATTTGGCTGGCCGCCCTGTCCCGGATACAGTCGGACAACGCCACGGCCGTGGCATTAATAAATCATCAGGGGGGTACCCGCAGCAGGGCGGCCATGCACGAGGTAATACATATTCTTGCCTGGGCAGAGAAAAATCACTCTGTGATATCGGCAGTCCACATTCCGGGCGAGGAGAACTGGGCGGCGGACTTCCTCAGCCGTCAGGGTCTAGTGACCGTGGAATGGTCGCTCCATCCCGACGTATTTCAGCAGATTTGCCTACGCTGGGGAACTCTGGACGTGGACCTGATGGCCTCCAGGATAAACGCCAAGGTACCTAACTTCGTCTCCCGATACCGAGATCCACAGGCGATTGCGGTGGACGCCCTGGTTCTACCGTGGAATCAGTTTCACCTCCCGTACTTGTTTCCTCCGTTGGCTCTGCTCCCAAAGGTGATCAGAAAGATCAAGACAGAGGGAGTCTCAGCGATATTAGTCGCTCCAGATTGGCCTTGTCGCTCGTGGTACGCGGATCTGGTACAGCTGCTCGCCGACGCACACTGGCATCTGCCAGAACGCGCGGACCTTCTCTCCCAGGGCCAGTTTACCACCAGAACTCATGTGTCCTGTGTTTGACGGCCTGGCCGTTGAGTCTTTTATCCTGACCAGGGCCGGATTCTCCCAGAAGGTCGCTGCCACAATGGCTAGCGCCCGAAAACCCGCCTCAGCACGTATCTACCACCATACTTGGTGCTCAGGCCAACACCACTTTTTTTGCCAAAGGTCGTGTCCTCGTTCTATATCAATGAGGACATTGTTTTGCCCAGTGCCGACGCACCGGGTGGAGAAAGCTCTCTATACGCTGGATCTGGTGAGAGCACTCAGGAGGTATGTATCTCGGACGGCATCCCTTCGGCAGACGGACATGCTGTTCATCCTCCCTGAGGGTCGCAGGAAGGGACTCGCTGCCTCAAGATCAACTTTGGCCAGATGGATACGGTTAACCATTCAGGAGGCCTACCGCATCAGAGGCGCGGTTGTTCCGGCAGGAATTAGGGCTCACTCCACGAGAGCGGTGGGTGCCTCCTGGGCTTTTTGGCATCAGGCTTCGGCGGAACAGATTTGTAAATCGGCAACCTGGTCCAGTCTACATACTTTTTCTAAGCATTATGATATCCATACTCAGGCTTCAGCGGATGCAAGTCTGGGTAGAAGGATTCTCCAGGCAGCGGTAGCGCACCTATAGGCAATGCCTGGTTACAGCTTATACTGTGGAGTCGGATTCCCACCCAAGGGACTGCTTTGGGACGTCCCACAGTCCTGTGTCCCCCAATGAGACGAAGGATAAATACGGATTTTTGTGTTACTCACCGTAAAATCCTTTTCTCCGAGACGCTCATTGGGGGACACAGCACCCACCCTGATAGCCAGACGGCTTAGTTTTTGATTTAACTCTATTTTTTTCTGTTCCGGTGGGTTTATTTCTGGATGTATTGTACCTGTGCGAACGCTGATTTACTTTTTGTCCTACTGCTTTTTGCGCTAAACTGGGTTCGCCTATGGCCAGTGTCAAGGTGTATACGGCGGAGGAGGAGCTAACTTTTTTTATATCTACTTAGTGTCAGCCTCCTAGCGGCAGTAGCATACACCCACAGTCCTGTGTCCCCCAATGAGCGTCTCGGAGAAAAGGATTTTACGGTGAGTAACACAAAAATCTGTATTTTATGTGAATATGTAATTTTACTTTTTTTTTTTTAACTGAGCACAGGCGCCTGCAGATGAGACTACTCTCCCATCAGCGGCATAGTCCGATGGGAGCAGTAGTCTCATCGGCCCACGCCTGCTTTTTTACCGCAGGTCACCTCTGAGCGTCACAGTCAGCTGCGGAATCACACTGACATCTGCCAGTATGATCCCGCAACGCTGTGACCGACAATACCAGCGGTAGCGTTACCGCACACACCCGCACAAACACCCACAGACAGACACACACATTCTCCGTCCACACACTCTTCCTCCTTCTGACATCATTTCCTTTTCTGCAGCGTTTTTGCCAGCATATCCGCAGCAAATCCGCAAACCTTTTTACACCTGCGGTTTTGCTGCGGATTTGACTGACTCAATGGAAGTCAATGGGTGCAAAAACACTGCAGATCCGCAAAAAGAATTGACATGCTACGGAAAATAAAATGCTGCGAATCAGTGCGGAATTTTCCGCAGCATGTGCACACCAATTCTGGATTCCCATTGATTAACATTGCTTGAGCTACCCTTTGCGGATTTGGTGCAATTCCACGCTGAAAAAATGCTGCGGATTCGCAAAATAAATCCGCAATGTGTGCACATACCCTAATAGTGTAAGTATTTTTTCGCGACTATATGAAGATTGAGAATTGGCCCATCTATGACGAAGATGGCAAGTATGAGGCTCCATACTTTTCCTTAAATATCTCAACCACCATATTAGCCAGGGGACCACCTGGCAAACTGAATGTAACTGGCATTACCAAGAAATGTTGCATATTGTATATTGATATTTCAACAAGAAGATTCCATGAGATACTGTACGTATGCCCCGATCCTTCCATTCTGTGTATTTTGTTCCAACAGATGGATCAAATAGCCGAAAAAGAGTTGACTCCGATTGTTCGGAAGACTACAGGTCCACAAAAGACTACCAGGTAGTTGTAAATGCACGGGGTGTCTGTAACATCCGTGCATTAAATAAAATCCTCTTATTATTGGCTTTAAATTCTGTGCCATATTTAGGCAGATTGCATAGAGGTTGGAACAGATGAAGCTACAACTCCGACCGACAGCGAGGAAGAAATGTACCTGACATCTGAACAAAGGGTTAAGGAGGAAGATGCCAATGAAGGTGAATAGAACACAGGCTGGTATTTGTACAAAAAAAGTTATAGTTTGTAATAGTTTCTTACAAAACAGCATTAACCCCCTTACCCCCAAGGGTGGTTTGCACATTAATGACCGGGCCAATTTTTACAATTCTGACCACTGTCCTTTATGAGGTAGTAACTCTGGAACGCTTCCATGGATCCCGGTGATTCTGACATTGTTTTCTCGTGACATATTGTACTTCATGTTAGTGGTAAAATTTCTTTGATATGACTTGCGTTTATTTGTGAAAAAAACGGAAATTTGGCGAAGATTGTGAAAATTTCGCAATTTTTCAACTTTGAAGTTTCATGCCCTTAGAGATATGGCACACAAAATACTTAATAAATAACATTTCCCACATGTCTACTTTACATCAGCACAATTTTGGAACCAAAAATTTTTTTTGTTAGGAAGTTATAAGGGTTAAAAGTTATCCAGCGATTTCTCATTTTTACACCATTTTTTTGGGGGGGACCACATCACATTTAAAGTCACTTTTGAGGGGTCTATATGATAGAGAATACCCAAAAGTGATGCCATTCTAAAAACTGCACCCCTCAGTGTGCTCAAAACCACATTTAAGAAGTTTATTAACCCTTCAGGTGCTTCACAGGAATTTTTTGAATATTTAAAAAAAAAATGAACATATAACTTTTTTCACAAAAAAAATATTTCAGGTCCAATTTTTTTTATTTTCCCAAGTGTAACAGGAGAAATTGGACACCAAAAGTTATTGTGCAACTTTTCCTGAGTAAGCTGATACCCCATATGTGGGGGGGAACCACTGTTTTGGCGCACTGAAGAGCATGAAAGGGAAGGAGCGCCGTTTGACTTTTTCAACGCAAAATTGGCTGGAATTGAGATCGGATGCCATGTCATGTTTGGAGAAACCCTGATATGGAAACCTCCCAATTCTAACTCCAACCCTAACCCCAACACAC